>CM060952.1:50764015-50926108 GCA_030765055.1 Mantis religiosa | reverse complement strand
CTAACTTTTATCATATTCCATTTATTTTGAAAATAAAAATGTAGCATCCATTAGTAGATAACTCATTCATACTAACAAAAAGAAAAAATGATGTACTGTTCAAGTGATCAAGTAGTTCCGCCAACATCTCCCTTCGGAGAGGTTAATGTGCACGTTATGTCTACAAATTAAGCCGTCTTGGAGTTTTTCCTTTTCAAACGCTCTGACTTTCAGGAAACCATAATTGGTTTATTTTGCAGTAAAGTGTTTAAGTGCGTAGTGTAGCAAGCAAAAAATATGACACTTATATGTGAAATACCACTATTATTTAAATTTTTGTTCGTTCCTCATAAACTTTTTGCCTACAATTCCTATTTATCGAAGATTTAGTGAGCTGCTCTTTTATTTCAGTATTGCTCCCGCACTTTAGTACTTTATCAAATATTGGCATTGCTTCAGATATCATCAGCTCTATTCCCTTTCTCTTGCTTATTTCAGAATTCGACTTAAATAAATTGTCGGCCACTTCATTGAAATTAGATGGAGCTCGGAAATATTCACCATAACACGATTTTGGCTACGAAGGTTGCAGTAATAACGTTTCAAATCAATCTACTTCCGACATTCATTCCAATAGGAGTTATTTTATTGTTCTTTTATTTATAAACTTTCTATGTGCGTGTGAATGCAGTTCTAGCAATAAAATTGTTTCGTCTGGAGGTATATTAATTATGAACAAAATAATATCTCTAGTTTTCATTAAAACACGGAGATATTCGAGAGTAGCTTTCTAGTTGGTCTGCAATCGGTGAGTGATTTGGAAATACGTAAGCTTGTGGAGCTGATAAATTAGACTATAGCAGAAATTCCCAAATTGCATGAAGTATAACGTATATACAGGAAGTGCGCTTTCACTTTCGGGATAAATAGATGTAGTCTGAAGCTCTAACATCAAGGTACGAGTTCTATGAATTTGTCTCTTCAGGATAATGAAAAACTTTGTAATGCACTTTCCTTAGTCAGACACAGTCAACTTCAAAATTTATGCTATGGAAAATAGGAAATTATAAATATGACTTATTTGTAATTGCAAAATGAGAAGATCGTATAAAACATGGTTTTATTTTAATTCCAAAGCATTTAATAGTCTTCCTAACTAGTACTAAGCTTTAAACGTATAATATGGTAGGTATGTTTGTAGTTTCTTCAGCAAGTTAACTGTGGGAAAAATGTTTTTAATATTATTTATTGGAATCATCCTTCTAGTCTGCAATAATAAACAAATGTGTAGAACATTTTGAAATCTTTGAAGCTTATACTCTTTTAACTAGTTTCTTTTTACCTAATTTGGTCCAGAACATTTACAGCAGAAGCTGTAAAACTGTAAATATATACTTTTCTTTTATATATATAAAACCGTGGTTTAGGAGTAACAACATACGTTCTTGATTCCCAACGCCTTTAGTTCAGACCTTTGCTGAGGGCAATAGCACAGCATAGCTACATTCAGAAGGGAAGTAAATCTGGTGGTCCCGTAACGCGTATTTACGGTACATAATGAATCTAATGCTTGATTAAGAGGCCTCTGAGCAAACTTCAGCAGTGATTTCATGTCCAATATAGAATGTGGCGCTGTAAACCACACGAGTTAAAGAGCGTTCGTAGATAAATACCTAATTTCAATTTGACGTTTTCAATTGCCGGTCATCAGCGCTGACGCTTTCCCGGTATTTCTTATCGCCAGAATTTACATGCAGAAAACCTGTTAACATTGCGTTTTTTTAACACAGCTAAAAATTATCGCTTTGGTCAGAGTCTAATCAACTGAGCACAGTAGATCGATTCTTTTGAAGTATGGGAACTCAGTAGCTGTTTATATACTGCAATCTGAAACCTAAGTTTTATAAAGCTGTATTCCTATCTAATGACAGAGAACCAATTCCAGAAATGATTTAGGGTGTAATGGGTTAACAATTAAGAACCTCCAAAATAAGAAACATCCCGAAGCAGATAACATTAGTAATCAATGAATTAAGTATCCTCTATTCCATGGAAATACCGATTATTAGGTATAACAAATATACTGTCACTTAATTATCGGAAGGCACGGCCAGCTAGCAGCCGGTTGGGCAGCAGGAGGCATTCGGTTCACGCTTACCCATTTATCTTGTACCGTTAAAGAGGGGATGGTTGGAAAAACATCACTAGCCATCTCTTTCCCCTTCCCCGGAGTCTGGAACAGTCGGAAAATTTCATCTAACCCGGAACCTTCTGGATAGGTTAGTTGGTCTTATATAAGCGACGTGTCGGGCTGGAGAGAGTTGAGTTCTAGGTGAGCAGCCGGAGGAGCGCCGTGCTAGTGAACGGACTGGAAGACTGTGTACGTGCATCTGCGGAGTTGTACGTAATTGCGAGTGTAGAGTGGACCTGTGAAAGGCGAACTGGTGAATTGTAATTGAGTACGCTACGTAATTCTACGTAATGGGCAAGTGTTTCAACTGTAATTCTGTGGAAATAAAGAACACTTTGAGTTTGTGCAATTGTACTTTTAATTTCACGAACCCACAAAGTCACAATATGTTGGAAGTTCGGTCATCTTCCATAAGAATGGAGAATAGCAAATATATATCCAAATTATAAGAAAGGTGATTGTCATGAATGTAAAAATTATAGAGGCATAGGAATTTTTAAGACATGCCATAAAATTTATGCATCTATTCTGAAATGTCGTTTAAATATAATAATGGAAAATATAATTATGGAAGTGCAAAAGGGATTTAGAAATGAACATCTTGTTCTGACTTTATATTTACTGTTAATCAGATAATTGAAAAACATAGGGAGTTCAATGTACCGACTTATATGACATTTATAGATTTCTAGAAGGCCATTGAGAAGGTAAATAGAAGTAAATTATGCAGTATTATGAAACAGAAAGATGTACCCCAACATTTGGTATCAGCAATAAGAAGTTTATTTGTAGAAAATAAGATCGTGATAGAAACCGAAATGAAGACAGATCTAATGGCAACAGTAAACAATGGAACAAGAGAAGGGTGTCCACTTTTACCGTCACTTTTTAATATTTATATTGACGATGCTATATACGATTGGCAGACAAAATTGGATTCGCATTTTATAATTAGAAGTGGATATTTAGATACATTATTATTTTCAGATGATCAAGTTCTCATATCTAGCTCAGAAAATGACCTACAAAAAGCATTACATATATTAAATAACACTGTCTGTCAATATAGTTTAAAAATATCTATAAACAATACAAAAGTTTTATCCTTCAACGAATCCAATCCACTAAGAGCCAAAATATTATTAGAAGGAAAACCGTTGGAAAAGTCAACTGCTTTAACTATCTTGGTTGAAATATTTCTTATTTTAGGAATAGTGTCATTTTAAATAAAATCAACAAATTTAATGGTATATGTGGCACCATAAAGAGAACCTTAAAAATACCAGAAAAGAGACTAAATTAAAGTTTTATAAGGTAATGGCAGTTCCTGTATTATTATATCGCAGTGAACTTTGGACTTCAAAAAAATAAAAGTTCATGAAAGTTTCAAGAAATGTGGCTGGGTATAATATTTTAGATCAGCAAAGAACTGCGGACATTCGAAAAAAAATTGAATATTTTTAAGCTAACAGATTAAATAAAGCAATATAGAAATAATTGCAAGGAACGTGTCGACAGAATGAATGAGAGCCGCATTCCAAAATTACTTGTTTATTATAAACTATTAGGTAAGAGAGATATTGGTAGACCAAGGAAAGGATGGATAAAATCAAATTTAAAATTTATCAGACCGGAACGAGCCCTGATGGCTTAAACCGTGATAAGTTGTTGTTTTTTTAAGTTTACGTCCTCCAACGTTAAGTCATGTCGGACGGTGAATAAAATGGGTGAAATGATGCTCAAATGTGTCCAGAGTCCATGGAGCTTAGAGCTACCCGACTTGCGTGTTGAAGGATAAGGGAAAACCCCGGAAAGAAACCTTATCCAGATAGCTCACCCTGACCAAGATTCGAACTCGGGACCTCATGAACGTGAGGCAGACATGCTACCTACCATCTACGCTACCGAGGCTGGCGTTGTTGTTGGTGATGATGATGCTGATGATGGATTTATAATTACGATATACCTGTCAGATGTTTTCATGCACTCTAAACTTTGCTGCTACCGCCACCACCTGCTGCTGCTTATGGCGCAACCTCAGAGTCTATAAATTATGACTGAGAACAATTTTGTTCCTAAGTTATATGCTTTAGTACGCCTTAACAAGGGACGTCCAGAAAGTAAGTTCTATTTCAATTTATCTCCGCTGCAGCCCTGCAATCGCAGTTCCGCACATGCACGGTAGACGCTCTGTATCAAACAGAAGTAACGTGCGCCATTGTGAGATAGCTGTCAGCCACGCATGCTTTGTTGTGCGTGTTTACTATGTCGGTGTTGATTGAAAATTCCGCCACCTGTGAAATCACATCTGTGATTCGTTTTCTGTATGTTAGGATTGCACCGCGCAATACAGAATAAGCGCCGAGGAATTCTGTCGAAAGGTGTTGTGTTTCTTCAAGACAACGCACGACCACACATTGCAAATGCGATGAAAAGCATCCTACAGGGATTTGGCTGGTACGTATTTGATCACCCCCCGTACAGCCCTGACCTCGCTCCCAGCCACTTTCATCTGTTTTTGCATCTCAAATCTTTCCTTGGCGGTCAACACTTAAACAATGACGAAGAGCTGAAAGAAAATATTTCCGACAGGTTGAAGACAAAGTGCGGCAAACTTCTATGAAAAAGGTGTAGATAAATTTGTGATTCGCTGTGACAAATGCCTGCAAAATTTCGGCAGTTATGTGTAAAGTAGTAAGTAGTTTAAGAGTTGTAAAAGTTTGTGCAATATATAATTTTTCTGTTTCTGTACACAATTTAATTTTATTACCAAACAGAGCTTACTTTCTGGACACACCTCGTATCATATTTCCATGAAATGGCATAAAAATTATGGTATAATTAATTTTAGTTTCTTTGCACGTGTAGTGTTGTGCTATAATTTCGTTTGCTTGTCATTAAATAACAGTTCACGCTTGGCTTGCTGCTAACGAATCAACTTCTTCTTGATCCTCGTGTTGACTGATCTGGCGCAGACAAGACAAGCTCAAGAGGTAACACTGTTACAGAGATTATGAAGATGTGACGCTTAAGCAAACCGTGCTCTGCATTTTAATGGCGTTTATCTATGTACATCAGCCACGAGCTTTGCTCTCCTCGCATGCAGTTGCTTGAGATCGTTTCATAACTTACTTCTACACTCACTGATTTTGCTTAGTTGTGTCTCATTAATACAACATTTACAGATCAACATAACAGAACCAGCATCTAATGCACCAACTGTTTCCAGAAAAGCGTTACAGATAAAAAGATTAGTATCACTTTCAAAATAAATACCGGTGTCTCTTGGTTTCACAGCAAATGGCGGAGAAGTTAGTGATAGTATTTATGTTAATGTATGTTAATTAGTATTTATTTATAATACCATATATACATTTTGCTTGATGCTACGCGATTGTATTCCGTTATGGCTGTGGGGATATAAAGTTGCTTGGGATTTTCAGTTTTACCCAAAATATCCCTGGATTTTTGCAAATTGATCAAAGATGTAAATTTATAAATAAGGTTTTAAAATATATATGGGATTAGCCCGTTGTTGTAACTTACTATATTTTTATATATTCTACTGCTTAAATGGCCAAATGTGTTGTCTAAACGATGAAATAATATTGTCTTAGTCACCAGGTATAAACATTAAGAAATGTTCTAAAAACAAAATCGAAGTAGTGTGTGATTAAAAATAACAGTTGGATAGCTTTAGGAATGAGGTACGAGTATTAGTCTTCTGGTAATTCATCGTCCTCAAATTTGCTTCAACATTTTAAAAATAGTATTATTTACATTTCTCAAGAAATATTTTTTTTTAAATATAAGGATCCACACTTCCGCTGTTAGGCCACTGGACCACATATACTGATTTACTTCGTCTAAAATAGGTTCCATATATGGTAATGTATTGCCTTATCCTAAAACTTAGAATTTTTATAGTTCTATCATCTCTTTTCTCCATATTCAAATTGTCAAAACACTTCTTCCATTTTTCCATACAAACTTTAAGGAGGTAATGGAATATTAACTACCCTACTAACCAGGAATCTGCAACTCTTCTGATTTCAGTTTAACAATCGATTTCAGCACAGTCCCTTCCCAACGATTCTCCTTTATACTCGATCATAACCTATGTGAAGAAAATCTAAAGCAGTGTAGAAATGTGAATTTTTAACTGTCAAATATTCTATCTGGAAGACGAGTGCATTAACGGCTATAATGAAGCTTAACAGTGTTTACCAATCATGTTCTAAACGACATGCTGTTCCTCGATGTTCAGGTGATATCAAAACGGTCACATTGGGATATTTATGTTAAACTGTTAAATTACCAGGTTGTTCACTAAGGAATGATCAAAATTTCTACCGTCATAACAATGTATTCTGTTAGCTTAATGAAACAAACACGCCCGATTAGTTTCATTGTTGGTACTCGTGGTTCCCGCTTGTGATAACCAGCAAGTTTAGATATGTTCAGTGTCGCCTACACCTGCAATGGAGGTAATACGCAAGGAACAATATGCGACTTTGAAATTCTGCTTTTGTCTCAACAAATCTTCAGTTGAGTTCTATAAAATGTTACTGGAGGCCTATGGAGAGTCTGTTCTTCCCTACGGCACAGCTAGAAGGTGGTTTAAAATTTTTAAAGAGGGCAAAAAATCAATTTCAAAGGAATGTGGACACGGTGCTCCAGATACTGCTCTTACGGAAGAAAAATCAACACTGCTGCTGCCATTGTGAGAGAGGACCGAGGAATTATCTTAAGATCACTTTCTGAAATACTGAACATTTCATTGGGTGCCACCCACACTTTGGTGACAGAAACATTACACATGAGACGTGTTTGTGCGCGAAGGTTTCCAAGACTGCTGATTCCCGAACAAAAGAACATTCGCATGCACATCTGAATGCAGCTAAAGTTAATGTTAGCGGAAGATCCAGTGTTTCTTTCAAATGAAATTACTGCTGATGAAACTTGGCTACATTATTTTGATCCTGAGATGGAACAGCAAGGCTCAGTGTGGAAATCTCCATCACTTTTGCAAAAGTGGATGCTTCTGCTGTGAAAGTTATGGTCATATGATTCTTTGATATTCATAGAATGTTGTACCTGAACACACATCAGTAACTGGACAATACTACAGGGATGTTCTGAAAACATTGCAAGTCCATACCAGGCGCAAAAGACGATATTTCCGTAAAGCAAGCCGAATGTTGCACCACGATAATGTGCGGCCGCATATTGCCAATGCTGCTGCTGAATATCTTGCAAAAATCAACGTGAAGTGCATCCATTACCCTCCCTATAGTCCGGATTTAGCCCCATGTGACTTTTTCTATTCCCTAACTTAAAGAAACGCCTTCGTGGGAGGTATTATCCATCATCAGAAGTAGTTGTGAAGGCTGCGGAGACGAAGTTGAAGGATCTCTCAAAAATGTTTTCCAGCATGCCTTTGAAGACTGTCAGAAGTGCTGGGAAAAGTGCATCGAATTCAGGAGAGACTATTTTGAGGACCATCAAAATTATGAGCATGAATAAAGGTACGTTGCCAAAAAAATTGTGAACATTCTTTATTGAACAGACCTCGTATTATGTTCACTACAACTAAACACTCACACGGATCTGAAGAACCTCCATCCAACTACTCAAACTTCACGATGAAGAAGGACAACAGTGATTGTCGTAAGGTAGAAGATAAGGCTAAGCTTTTCGAAAAGGAAAATCTTTAAGGACTATTAAAACCTTTTAGCAAAGGAATACTCAATTTATGCTCTCTCTATCCATATGCTTATCCTATAAAAACTATAAATAGGCCTCTATAAATAAACGTCTTGTTTCATTTAAAATTCCGTTATATTCGTTTAACGATAATATGATTAAAAGAGCTCTCAATAATACACTTTCCCTATGTCTCCTTAAGCGTTAAAAGGGAGATACGATAGGTATATTGCACTGGATGTTGAATACTGATGAATATAAATTTTAAACTTATAAACTTTGGTGATGAAACATATTTTGTGAACGTAAGCGCTCATTAGAGAGATTAGAATACTTGCATAGGAAGTTAATTATAAAGAAGAGTTAAATCAGATAACATTTGCTTTGCACATAGAAAATTGATCAATGATATCCTAAAACTTTATTATACTAATCGTATACATGGAGACACCCTTATATATTAACTCAAAAACATAAACAAACATGAGAAAAAACTCTGCCATCGTACTTTGTATTAGAAGAGATCTGTTAAAGAAACAATCATTATAAAGAACGTATTACTAACAAAGTTGAATAATCTGTAAACTAATACGTAAAAACCGATGGTAATGACAGTGAGGCAATACAAGTATTACAATAAACTAAAATAAATTGCTCATTTCCCCTTTTATTTTTAAGAAATTATAAATTATTCACGGGGCGCGCGGTAGACTAGTGGCTACGGCTCTGGACTACGAGCCAGGAGGACGCGAGTACTATTGGAATTTATTCCCTGGTATAATCATTCTGGTCTCACTATGGCCCTGCGGTTCACTCAGCCTCTAACAGAAATGAGTACTAGGATAATTCCTGGGGGTGAAGGCGGCTGCCTCGTGGGGCTCACGACCTCACAGACATCGTATGCTGAAGGTCTATATAGATGGGCGCCGTAACCATCCGTCACCCCAATAGAGCCTATTATGGGGCTACCTTTACCTTTTATAAATTCTTCACAATACACAAGACAAGTTTCCCAAATATATCATCTCCAACTTCAGCTAAGTTAATTTTCGATTATGATCGTTACTGCTGCTAAGTGATGGGTTATTTGTATATTACCAAACTCTGAAACTAAAACAACCTAATGACCAATCGACATTGTTTGTCGACATTTCAAAATTCAAGACGCGATTTCTGTTTTTTTTTAAATAAACATTTCCTCCCAAACCATTAAGTCTATCACTTAAATTGATATATGTCAGATTTGTCTATACTTCTTTATCTTTTAAGATAAATTTAGTGAATTTTTATATTATATTTATTTCGGCGAACCGAAGATACACCAAATTCTTTAAAAAGTTTAATATTTTTATGATTCCAAGGATGTTTCTCTTTAAATTACATTCATCCTTTATTTTGTTAAGAATAGAAACATCATTTACATATTAATCTGTTTACTCATAAAATATTCATTGAATCCGTTAGTTAAAATAGTATTCACTATGTTTTTGTATTCTCGTATTGAGGGATATCTTTATTAACATGCAAGTTAAAACACTAAGAACGCCAATTTTGAGTAAAAAGGTTTAATTCTTATTTTTCTGTAATTAAAATTAGATTACCTACTAAAAATATGTTTATTTATACCCTATCATTCATAATAAAGAAGTAAATAAATTATCCTGCGCGGGTTGAGAATTTAAATTTCCACCCAAAATGCACACCGACGCGTTAAGGGAACTATAACATTCCGAAATTCTATTGCACGAATAACGACATGAGAGAGGATGCCATTTGCATGCTTCTCGTGACCAAGCATAAAAGCAAGTGCTTTGGTGCCCTATAATTTATTTGTAACACTCCAACTCCTGCCCTAAAACATGCGCAGCTACTGTCATTCACGCGTCGCTTCCACGGGGCACAAAAATCCCAGCAATTTATTATTTTGTTTAATAAAGTGATTCGGAAAAAATCAAACCGTGCTGGTTGTTTTATCACCTGCAATTGCAGAGGACTGCATGAATTTATGATATGCGACTAGCCACGCGGATATATCGCCTGCCGTATAAAGTGCGTGCAGGTGTGGTTAATGGTGTGGCAGATATCTGTATACTACCTGATTAAATCCCTGAGGTTATTAAATTTTAGTAAGCAAGAACTTCCCTTCCATCTACTAATATCACATCCTTATTCTGCGTCCCAGTTTAATACTTCCTCCATCGTAAAGCTTCACTTTTCCTAGGAAATTAATAGCGAAATTTCCGGCGAACAAGGAAAATACACTTTCACTCGTGCATCAAACTGGTCCCTTTTAAATGAACTGGTTAAAATAAGAAGTATCTAGAACCATTTTATGTGTTTCTTATTTTTTGGGTCACTGAGTAAATTAAAACCTTTAAGGCGCTACTATTGAAACCTTGAGGAAAATTACTCTCTGCTCTTACTTTAACTCATTACTAAAAATCAACGACTTGTGTCACAGTAGAGGCGTATGAATAAAATCTGAAGTAAATGTTTATTTACAGACGTAATTATTATATTATCTACGTTTAGTTGGTTAAGATCCATCTCATTTAACTTGAAATATGACCTACTAAGCACTACCCCACACTGTGACAAAGGAGCGTTGACAAATTTCGTAAACACATTGGCATTGCCTAATCTCCGCCAATCAGTGACAGGCTTGCTTATTTAAAAACAGTGTTTTATATTGGTAGTTGAACATGGTAATAATGGAAATATGGCAAAATATGGCATCAAAACTAATGTACGATATAATTATGAAAAATTAAGTAACCATCCAGCAGATAACGTAGGTGAATTAAATGAATATCCTTAGTTCGCTTACCTATGTATCATTGTGGTATTAATGCTTTGGGGCTAATATAGGCACAAATCTAAGCAAATCTGAAGCAAACATAAATCCTACGTCTAAAGAATGTAACTCCAGGAAGTTACTGCGGAAATTTGGAAGGCTGCTAGTGAATATGTGAGGGCTTAGAAGAAATGTACTGGGGAAAAGACCGAATAATTGATGTGCAGGACAATTTAATTATAAACTTGGAAGAACATAACACTGAATGGGACGATGACCTTGAAGACTGTGGGTGTAATCCAGCATCCCATGAAAAGGAGCTGAGGATATTAGCATTCTGCCGGGAATATCCAACAAACCCCTAATTGAGGGTATTTCTATACCACTGCCTTCAACCAGTAGTGTTTAAAGCGCTGCGCTTGGAAGTAATAGAGGATAGGTACAATGCAATCACGCGGAATCGATCGGAATGTTGTATGGAATCGATGCGCTGGGCGATTAGGTAGTCATAGGTCACCTAAAAAATGCGGGAATTAGTGCACTCTATCTCTAATTCCTAAGTTTCAAGACAAACTAGACGAATTGTGCATACCTTAAACCCAGTGGTACATCAATGTAATACGTAATTCTTAAGGAAATAACCGCTTTCTTCCAGATTTTCTTCATACCTCTGTCCCTGCCAAGCTTGTGTTCATTTGCAGTACGACTTTGGAAAGTTACATCTTGTGCAACGTTTGTTTGAAGAGATATAATATTAATAATTAAAAAAGACACACATAGACACACAAACAGACACACATGCACACATATACTCAATCCTAAAGAAATGCATCCAAGCATTATACCTCATAAACCATAGTATATAATTTTAAATTTTAGTAAGGTTGTCAAACTTAAATGTAATTACATTGGGCAAATGATGATACTGATGATGATGATGATTATGATTATGATGACAGTCATATAAAACATACATTTTCTTCACTTTTTAGTCATTAACACCTAACTTTGTGTGTATGTGTGTGTTTGTAATTAAAGAGCAAATAGACTTATATTTTGTTCTCGGTCCTCTCCGTACCAATCATATATCATAATGTGTAGTAATAATATATAAAAGCTACGTTCTGTATTATTCTGCTTTTCAGTTATGCTTCATTAGAAATATAAAAAAGATCCAAGCAGGTTGGAAGCCTCAAAGAAATGAACATGGAATATATCTCATTAAATTAGTACTATCTTTAACTACATATTATCCAGGGTTAAATTTCAGCGAGAAATATTTAATAATCTGACAATCTTATGTTTTGGGTAGCTTAGGTTTTAGAGAAATAAATTTTTAGACCTAAATGCAGGGAATAATAAGGAGCATAAAGCACAAGTTTTGTCATATATTTTTGGCCTCAATATTATATTAAATTTGGGACTACGGAAATGACATTCATGATTATTCGTGTAACAAAATGGCTTAAAATTCAGTTTTCTTTAAGCGAAGAGTGAAAAATTAAAAAGATCTAAGGTGAAATTTCCACATCTAACCAGGCTTGCATGTATTTATTATTGCTAAACAAAGTTGTACGCATTCAGAGATTCTCCGTGCACGTTAATCATCTTCAGCGTCACTTAAAATGCACAAAATGTAACCAGCAATTTACAATATTTAAGCCCAAAGAAAGCGATTTGTGTGGTAGACGTCTCAAACTGTAATCACCTGCCATCTTGCGGGAAAGTGAGAAAAATATAAGTTATTGCGTTAATCATATACATTAAACTTCGCTTTTGGAATTAAGGTATTGTACTGAATTGACTGGAGTGGTAGATCTGCGAGGTATCTGACCCTGCCCGAAGGATTCCAAGCTGTAGAGTGTTAAACAGCGATGGAATAGGCCCCTTTATTGTTTAATTTTTAGACAGTAAATGAAAAAGATTATACTAAGAAATTATTGCTTTCTAGTTAAGTGTTAATCATTACTTCATTAATTTGGGTCAATTAAATGTTCTATATCAGCTCACTCTCTTAGCGCCGTAAAAGCGTAATTAATATGTAAGCGAAGTAGCCCCCCTTTTTATCTCCTACATCACTTCCTTGGTAGACGTTTTCAAGATCTCTCTCGTAGTACTGTGCGTTACAACTGTAGTCATATGGAAGCATTTATGTCGCATCAGAAACACACTAACTCAAGAACACGCTTGCTTAATAGCCACTGGAGTTTACGGAAGAGTTCTAGAATGTTCGGGAGTTGGGGAAAATTAAGCGTTGTGAACAATCTGGCTATCTCATGACAGTGTTTTTGGTGTTTGGACCATAGCACTAATGAGTCCACTTATCTCTATTTATCTCTGGTGGTATACATACAGGCATACACATATTTTCTTTAGTTACGGAGTTATATTTTAGGAGTTGGTATGTTTAATATGACAATTCCATGGTTAGTACCCCATTTAAACAATTAAAATTTAATTCATGACAAGATGTCCATTACATACTTCACACCATGATGCCATGGTGCTCGTAGCTGACCCCATTGAATCAGAGCTTACACATAGAATGTGCAATGAGTACTTCTGTATAGTATCTCAGAGTAGTCTAATTAAAGTATCGGTGTATATTACCTTTTGCTATATATCCTTGTTTATTAAATCGCATTCGTTTCCACAAGTAGAGACGCAGACCGTCCCAGTTTGTCTGTTAAGCACACAAACAAATCTAGTGGCAACATTTGAATACAAGTGAAGAGAAAACAAAGCGGGGACCCGACAAAAGAGCAACAGTTTCCATGAACAAAAGGTACAATTACTCTTGGGATCCGTGAAATGTAACCTGCAATTTATCCGGGGAGCGCAGAATGAGCAACCATTTCTACTGTAAGAGGCTATTTGCTGTGCCTTGAACCCAACTGCTTTTGGAATGCAAATACTCCCATGTTACTAATTCCAAACCTAATTAAACAGCTGCTCTTTCTATCGCTGTAAAATTCATTTACAGGTTAATAATGCAGCACAGAATTTATTAAATACTTAATTAAATCAGATCAGATTCAGTTCTGTGGATTAATTACAATGCAATTTAAGATTTATTGTAGTAACAAAGACAGTTCTTAATGGAATGAATCAATAGTGGACATATTTGCGAAAATACACATAGTAAAACCTACTGAGAAGATTGTTCCAGCTTTTTAATTCCCCGAAGTTGTCATCATCATCGTCATCATTGTTGGCAGCATTGGTAGTGCGGACATAGTTATAGCACCTGAGATAAAATTGCTTTTTCCCATCTGAGCATTTTGTCTCCGGTATAAATTTATTTTATGCCAAACGCGCTATATGGTAGATCACGTATAACTGCATAAAAATGTCACGTTAAAACAATTGCTCTCTTTTCGAATACCTTCCTGCTTATGCCGATGAAGACGATCAATCGATCTTACCTTTAACCTCCTATATGCAAACTTTGAAATATCACTTTTGAAAGAACTCTTATAACGAGGCTAATTTAATTGTGAAATGTTCAAAGAGTATAATTCAGCTCTGGATAATGTGAGTAAACTCTCAGAGTATTTATACCTTTAATGTCATATTTATTTTAAAGTAAATGTGATATTTATTATTCATGCGCAATTACATTAGGCATTGTGTATGACTTTTAACTAGTGTTAATTCTCATTACACGGAACAAAATCGTATATGATGTATTCACATGCCTTTCTCTTCTCTTACACAAGATATTCTTAAAAATACTTAGATTCGCTTGATTTGCGTTCATTGCGTTCACTTGTAGCCACAAAGGTCTATGAACATTAAACATGTCCAGAGGTATACAATATTGAGGATATAGAGGAAACAAAGATTAGTTAATATATTTTGGAATGGAAAAAGCTCAGATTTCTGTACCTTTACTTCTAAGGTTATTTTGAAGTGCATTATCATGTTTCGTCCGAATTCAATACTTAATCTACTTTAGGCGTATTGTAAAACATCTGACCATTCTGAGCCTTTGGCACAGCTTGCGTTGCGTATTTGTTTTGAATTGTAATTATAGCATACAACGTCTAGTTATACTTTACAATTATTTTACCCCATATTTTGTGGTTTTATTTCAACTCGCTTCCAAATTTAACAACAATTCAGTAATCTTAAAAATACAACCCTTTGCCAGGATATAAAGGTCAATGGAAGACAGTGTTACGGAAAATGTTGCTCCTATTTTGTGAAGCTGCGCAGTTGCTATGTGAACTGCGTGTTGTTATTCCGGGAGTGCAGAGGCAACCCATCCCATCTGCACTTCCGAATGTCGTACCCCACTGCTACGAGATGGAGATTGATGGAGTCTTTCATGGGGTTTCTCCCTTGCCCACCACATCAGATGAATGGGTGTTCTCGTTGTGCTCTGATTGTTGGGTTCCCCCTTGTTTTGGCTGTAGTGTCCTTAGATGAAGATATTTGTTTTGTCGCTACCTAATATGAAGTTCAGTGAGTCTCATGATCACTTTGTTCGAAACAAAAGGAGATGCTCAGAAAATCTGAGAGATTAATAGTCCCTGTTGAAGTTTTAATATAGTGAAGTGATAGACGTGAAAATGTTTACATGAAATAATTACCTATCTTCAAAAAGGAAGTTTTAAAAATTTATAATGCCCATTATTAAAAATATGATTGCCATAAATTGGAAACAAATTATAATTAACAACTCCTCCATGTCCCTAAATAAAGGAAGTAATTTTATGTATTACATAAATATAGTTAAAAGTCATCCATTTATATAGTGTTGAAATTTCAGTTTGATAAGTCATGCACTTTTTGAGACAAGTTATGACTATATAAATGTAAAACTAAATCTCGTGAGATGTAGTGTTTTCACTATAGGATCTAATTTTATGTGCACATGATGTCTATGTCCTTACTAAATGTTCATCGACCGATTAGTTGCTTCCAGTTAAAGGTTAATTGCTATGTCAGATGCTCACGTACAGTTGTCCTTTTCGGGGTGACGTACCCTGCAGCCTAAACAAGATTGACACTACGTGTTAAGGTGTCCATGTGTCAATATCAGACCCCTAGATTAACTGACCAGGACGAGTAAGCAAATAATGTCTATGTCTGGCATTACAAATTCCATATATTAACCAATTAGACTGATTAGTTTAAAAGTGCCGCTCCAATAAACGGTTAGATAAGAAATTGAATATTCAGCACCATAAGTAGAGAATAAGTAGACGATACAGAAAGGAAGCCATGCAAATAGTCTTATGTCCGGTATACCATATACCATGTAGACGATACAGAAAGGAAGCCATGCAAATAGTCTTATGTCCGGTATACCATATACCATGTGTATCTACAGAAGCCTCGGGCTCAAATGACCTTGTTGTCGACGGGCCCTAAAACACCACACACTCACACTCTACAGAAGCCAGTCTTAGGACCTTAAAGTCCATTTTGGGACTAAGGAAAGTGCAAGATGACATAAAGTGGCAGCTGTGCAACTGAGGTCATTTATCAGCTAACAAACGATGGCATGGTATCTACGTTTGTGTTTGTGGTGCACAGTGAATATGTTTCAATGATGGCATTGACGTCAAAACGACGCTGAACAATCAGTGAAAGAAAGAATGCCGGATCTTTAAGCGGATAGGAATCTGGGTTCCATCAACTTCAGCTGACATTTTTCTAGAAAAGAAAACTCTCAACGTCGTTATCTGGAAAACTTTGAAAATGACGTGTACGTCTAATTTGTAACTTCTTATACACTTAAGACTGTTATTTAATTATTTTAGAAATCATTCACTCTTTTCCACATAGCGGATATGCTAGCATAACCCCGATAATGTGGGGGTGAGTGAAGTGCATTTTAGAACTAAAAATACAAGTATCTTTGTTCTACATCAAGCATAAATTAGATATTTATATCAGGTGAGTCACCAGCTCTTTTTTATTTTTGAATATATGCAACATGATGGTAAGCGACATATGTGATTTACACATTTCTTGAATGTCTTCTAATGGTTGATTTTCAGAACAGTTTATAGAGGAGGAGTAGATAATTTAGTGCATAAGTGTTCTACGGAGCAGAAAGCAGTCACTATGTACGTCGATTCCAAGAACGTCATACCCAGACACAGAGAGCTACAGTAGCTGTTTTAGACGAGTTTTTGCGTACATTCTCGCCCAACTTTAAACACGCCCCTGCAGGAAAAACCTATCACATGCACCAGTTGACAGTACATTTGAACAAATATCTTAAATCTGCACATTGGGACCATTTGGGTTTAAATCTTCAGTCAACAGGTGTTTTTGGTGTACAGCCATGTCCAAAATGCTAAGTACTATGTAGATGATTTTCGCTTCTGTCACTAATTACGCAGTTGTAATTACCTAAACGTGCTCAAAACTCTGTATAAAGCTGCAGAAAGCATATAAAGATCAAAAGTGGAGTATGAGGCCTACTTTACTTATTCGTATACGAAACCTCCTCGCAAGTTAGCGTTAGCTAAATGGTATACAGGTTATTTCACCACTCTGCCACTTCAACTTGGGGGCCGCACCGTGGCTCAGTGGCTAGACCGCTTGGCTCTTACCAAGGCGGCCCGGGTTCGATCGCAGGCGACCACAAAGTGAGATTTGTGGTGGACAATACGGCGCTTGGGCGGGTTTTCTCCGGGACCTCCGGTTTCCCCCACCATCTCATTCCACCGGTGCTCTATCTTCATCTCATGTATCATCAGTGTCACCGCCTGCGGTGCCGTATGTAGTAAAAGTGGGCGTTAAACACTACACTTTTCATTTCATTTCAACTTGGGTTCAAATTCTGGGCGTTTAGCTCAAACATTTCATTACATTTGTGCTACATTTTGAGGCGTATAAGTTTATATTATTACAGAAATATTTTCATAACATTATAGGGTTTATAAAATACAATACAATCAATGTTTTCCACTGACAAATAGTTACAAATTTATAGTTCGTAATGGCTACTTTATTATGGTCAGTATTATGTTTGTCACAATAACCAAGGTTCAAATATTTCACATATAAAACAGGATCATAAATGCTTCTCGAACTCCTTTATTTTAACCCTATTAATAGTAAATTTAATTCTCTAGACAATTTTTATAGAAAAAGTAGAAAATAATAGCTTTTATTATCTAATCTGTTCCTATTGTCCAAATTTATATATTAATATGTTTTATTATAAGGAAATGCACACTCAAGTTTGAACTTCAGTTTCATTTCACATTTCATTTTTTGCTATAGTCTGTAATTGCCCTGGTTTTTTCGAGCATGTTATAATGTGATATCTACTACACTCTTGCCCGCACATTATACACTTGTAGTCTTTGTCTGGCTTATAAAATTTCTTGTTTACACACACACACACACACACACACACACACACACACATATATATATATATATATATATATATATATATATATATATATATATATATATATATATATTTCCGATATAAACAAGTATATTTATTTAGAAGTTTAAACCATTAACAGGGTCAAGTTAAAAGAATGGATTCCCCAACATTGTATTTGACAAAAATGCTGTATTTATATATACTCTACATTATTATTTAGTAAAATATGGTCTTTCTCTTACCATTTATCAATTGCTTAAAAGTCATTCAGAATGAAAAACATTTCAGCGCGTATATGCAGCTAATTTTCTTAAGAATATCTTGTTTTGGCAATTTAATCAAAAGCTTAATACACTTTTTTAAAAAAAAATAATAAAACGCTTGATTTTCTACTGAAACATACTCCATTTAAAATGTAGCTCATCATAGGGGATACTTTTAAAAATCTTCGTGTTGCATCCTTGAAAGTCGCTGAACTCAAAATAAAAGTCCGTCTTATGCCCTACTGGGTATTTGATTCATAGTGTTCCTAGACTGATAGGCAGGCAGGCAAACTACAGTGCGTCTCTTCTGAAAATATTCGTTCATTATAACCATGGTGATGATAAAGTTGATGATTAAGTGACGGATTTCTATGGCCCAAAACAGAGCATATACATGCACTAATGACCAAAAAGTAGCTTAATATGAGCAAGAAAAAAAACATTACGTTTATAACGAAATGAATTTATTAATCAAATTATGTTAATTGATAATCAAACTTAAATTAACAATTAATAGTTGTTCATGCCTGAATATTTTTTATGTTTTCTGCAGAAAAAGAGTCCTCTTTTTTAATTCTGTAACTTATGGAATCTGTAAGTTTTATAGGTCCTAAATTAAAGAAAATTAATTATTGTAGCTTGAAAATAAAAATTAAGGGTAATGAAATATTCATATCTAGGAGTTGGTTTTCATCAGCAGTAAAATTACATTGAATAACATTGGCATTTTTTGTTGCCAAACTGGGAACTTCTCCTATTCTCGGACAGAATCTGGAGAAACTACGTTCCACATCATATGAAGGAGCATATATGTATTTCTCAAACAAAACCTGGTTTTCCCTTATCCTGAAAGACGAATGTCGGGTAACTCTAAGCTCTATGGACCCTGGGCTCATTTAAGTATCATTTCACCCAATTCATTCATCGCCCGATATGACTTAACGTTGGAGGACGTAAATTACAAAAAACAAAACAAACTCAAACAAAATAAACAAGAGAACAACAAAAAGATATCTACGCAGGAATTGTTTAATCTTTTAAGAGAATATTAGTAGGTACCTTCATTTTGCAAAAACTCATACAAAATTCTGAACGGGTATCCGCAGAAGCTGTAGTTGAAGAAGAAGCTGCTTCAAACATTAGCCACTGCCTATTTTCGATGAAGAAAGCTGTTGTTAAATACCTTTGGTGCTTAGTAGTTTCGATATCTTGTACATTAAATCGTTTTGTTGCCGATACTTTCACTTTTTACAATTTATACATTTTCAGAACACATAGTTTTAGGTATGTTGACGTCAAACTGACTGAGGTCTCAACAGAATGTATAAGAAACTTTCCGAAATATGGTGGAAATGGGAGTTTCAAAGTAGAGGATCAAAGCATTAAATCTGTCACCAGGCAAAGAGGAAAGAGTGAGATTCAAACATCCAGTTTGACTCCTTTGTCCTGCACTAAAATTTGCTGCTTGTACGAACGTTCGCTACATGCTAAAGGAACCTTCAAAAACAAGTAAAAACAGACATTTTATACAGATAAATTTTTTTTTATTTTATTTCTAAATAAATATAACCAAAACAGGACTTAAGCATGGAAATAAGTATAAATATGGCCAAAGAACTGAAAAGTGAGAAATATGACTTATAAGACCCAATACAAGATATGTCATAGGAACCCATCATCCATTATTTCCATTATTATCATTATTAAGTAGTCCCCAAATGGGCCAAATTTCGGAATCAAATTTTTATATGGAATACACTGTCTTCTCTGGTTGCTGTAAATACCTACAAAAGGAAATTAAAATGTTATTTCTTTAGGCCCGATTATTCTTTTCGAGAACGCGTGTTCAGCGCTTTTAAACCACATACAAACAATTCGGTTTCGATCACCGGCTGAGTAGGATATTTTTCTGTTACAGAGTAGCTTCCGCCCTTCGTTCAAGACTGAATTTACGTGGTACCACGTCATTCCCAACTGTGGAAAGCATTGGCAAACCACAGCAGTACCAGCTTGCCTAGTACACCCTGGGGCGAATCGTGGTTGCCACCCACAGCCTCACCCAAGGGGTCGGACCTGCGTTTGGGCAAAGCAACCTTCATTAGAATGGTGGTTCCCAATGAGAACTGCTTCTGATGTAGGCTACATACAACATTAATACAAAGTAATTTTAAGTAATTTCTAATTCTTTTAAATGATTAAGATGTTCCCACTTTAATTTTTAAGTAGCTGTGATCAGTATATCCTATTGACAGAACAACGCTGGAAAGGAACAGTTTATACAAGGTGTCCAAACAACGTTGTCTGGCACACAAACTAGTTTGTTCATTAGCAAAAGTGGTTCGTAGCGTTATGTGTGTATCTTACTTACTGAAAATTAGTTTTCTTGATAACGTTTATAATAAGCCTGTAGAGTATAAAGAGCTGAGCTTATGTTTAACATTGTTTAACTAAATGTAACACTTCCACCCTGTGTCCTATTGGGAGGACAATTTCACTGCAGTCGTAACAGTTTTACTTTTTATCTTGCACTCTTTTTTTGGTTACTTTCCTTATAGTCTACGTTGTGCAATTCGTTCTTTCTGCAGCTTCTGTAATGCCCTTTCAGCAAGTTTGTTTAACCTTGGAAACGCGAAATATCCACATAGTTACAATAAAACAAGTAGTCGGGCCAGTTGTTCTGATCCAGCAGTAGATTCCATCACGTCAAAGTTTTCTAGGTGAACTGAGAAATTTATCTATATATTCAATATTTGCTATTTCTCCCAATATGCACATTCCGCCAAAACATATACACAGTTCCACTACTAAGCAAAACAAAATAGAAAAGCACGACGCTTAGAAAATGAGTTTCCACCCACCTCTTCTTTCCTTAGTTCAATCGGAGTGTTGAGAATAAAACATTTCAAAAAAACTAAATTTTTCAGGAGAGACAAAAACATTCCAGATCATAAAATTATGCTTAAGGTCAGTTTTGTCCTCATTTTTGGTTGAAATGGATGTAGAGGGAACCATTACATTGTACTTTGAACATTCCTTATGCATTTTCTTGATGTTATGTTAACATTTATTTGGTGAATATGTGGCCTTTCTCAATATTTTGTTATAAATATGCATAAATGATTACTTAAGTCACACTATATAACTGACAGGGACAAAAATGAAACAAATTGTGCCATAAGGTTCATTCTTTGACACATGTTGGTAAATTATGTGTTGTCTTAGAAGCTCTGAATGATTTCATCTTTTGTCTAGAATGGCACAAATCATGTTAGGGCTTGCATTTTCTTCTCATTTATAGGCATATTATCTTGATAAGCCTGACTCATAGGGTTTGATGGAATTACAAATGGTGCAGCCAGTTGGAATGTGTCCTCTTCCTCACTTTTTTTGTTTTTGTTCTGTAATTTACGTCCTCCAAGGTTAAGTCATATCGGACAATGAATGGAATGGGTGAATGATGCTCAAATGAGCACAGGGAGCTTAGTTACCTGACATTCGTCTTTCAGGATAATGGAAAACCCCGGACAAACCTTATCCATGTGACTCACCCTGACCGAGATTCGAACTCACGACCCCTTGAACGTGAGGCAGACATGTTACCACCACGCTACCGAGGTGGGCTTTCCTCACATTCTGCAATAACATCACCGCTGCCTGACATTTTATCATGAAGCAAGTAGTGGTTAGCTCAGGGTAAAGGAAAGAGGTTACTCTCAGGGTATGCGTGGATATCTATGAGTAAGGATGGTTCTGCTGTCACTGGAATGCCCGTTTCAAACTGGTTTAATGACTGCTTCCCTTTATCTTTACATCAAACTCGAAGTTGCCGACCAAGGGTTACCAATATCACTATGTAGAGTTACTAAATGTGCAATGCTTATTACCCGATAATACTTAATTCGTTACGTATGAACCGAGAGATTTTCCTTCCGGTTCCGATCTGCCTTCGACCAAGACAGAAACGATAACAATCCGAATCGGCCTCACGCGGCGGACTGTCTGTCTTCACACTATGCACAGCTGTACGTGGGTGTGTAACTTTCATTTCTGAAGCCCTGTCTTTTCACACAAAGATTCCCTTTGCGACTATTTTGTACATTGTGATTATTAGTATCGATCATGCCAGTATTAAGGGTCCGAAGAATACCTATTCAAACGGAGTCAAGTGTCATTCATTTAGGATTCTTGCTAATAAAACCTCTTTCTCCCGTGTCTTTTGTTACACAACTCAATCAACTGCCCCTGCACGTGTTGTAAAAAAGATCCAACATTCCTTTGAAATCCATTACGATTCTTTACTTATTGATATCCTTTATTTATCAATCAACAATAATAATCGATTAAATCAAAGAGTAGGGGACCAATTATTATTTTCTATAAAGCGGTGCTGGCAAATTAAAATTCTGAGAAAGCGCATATCCTTTGTAGATGTGGGGTTTCTCTTCCATTTCGGCGACACAATGGCTGCATAGCAGCACAGGAAATATCAGAACATCGTGGAGTTCCTCTACACTATGATCGGCCTATATAAAGTACAGTGTCATAGATAACTCAATTTTATAAAAAGTGGACATGTAAGGTGTCTCAATATTCCCATTCAGTTATCCCATTCCTTTGAAGAACTTCACTCATCCCCTGGGCTCAGATCCTGTAAAAGGGAAGACGAAATTGAGATCACAGAGGGTATTCGGAATAAGTGATCCACCCAATGTCCCATATGTAATTGCGCAGGAGATGATATTGCTAAAATGCGTTAAAGGTTATGTTAAGAAATGGGGAATAAATGGGAAGGAAATCGGAGAAGTTGAAGAAAATCCACTCTTACCCGCTTTGTCCACCATTATGTACCTCACAACCAACATAGATAAATAAAGAACTAGCATATATGCATCAAGCCTCATCTTTACAGTTTTTAGGGGACAAGAAGCCCAAGTAATGTTGGAGGTAACAATTTTTGTTTTAGAAATATTAAAAATGCATTATACTGAAGTTATAAAATAAAGGCTTAAAGCACATACAACTGAAGGAAATAGAAATGTTCGGAATGTGAGGCTTGCTGCGTTTCCTTTCACTTAAACTTTAATAAGGTGCATGGGTTTAAGTGCGTAACAAATTTGGAAGTTACATAATAATCTCTTACTTTTTCTTTCTCCTAAACAAATGAAAACGCTTTCATTCAAGAATAAAATACTTGTTTGCATACCTCTCAATACATATGGCTGGGGCACTGTAGCCAAGTGTTGGCCCTGTGGCTTCTCACAAGGTGGTCCAATGGAAGCGAATGTGGGATTTCTGGTGCACAAAGCGGGTTTCTATGGGTTCCTCCGCCATTCACTGAACCAATAACTCCATAGTCATGACTTTCCCTTTCATCTGTCCCCCCCCCCCCATTTCATGTCATTTCCATCGCCAGTCTCATAGCAAGTTCCGAGTTTATCCCCAATACATCTCTGATCCAGAGTCTGCCTGCTTCTCGATAGGCATCTAAGCCAGGCGCTCTCTTAACTCCTAGGAGTGTAAATCCTCCATGCGCCGAGAGTTAACAGAGAAGAAAAGATTGATCTGGCATTTTACAGGACAGAAAGATTGTCATGCTAGAGTGTTGGAGTCGACACTACCTTTTCGACAGTTAGCTCATATACCCAAATTTCATAGAAACTGGCCCCTCCTTCTAATGAGTAGCCGATTCTGAAGACAGGGTACTGTGGAGGAGTTATTTCTCTTACCAAAAACCTCATTCTCCTTATGCACCAAACTGTTATAGCCAGTCATAGCCTGAACTTCTATATGGTGTGCAATACTTGACCTGAGTGTTGTAAACAACCTGTCTCTTTTGCTTGGTGTATTATGTATTTACGAATAGAGGAGACTTTGTAGCCCCTCAAAAAATAGATATCGAAGCTACAGTTGAAAATTATATTTTAAGACGTCCTAACTCCGCTCCTCTCCCTCAATAGAAGGTCAGTTAACTACCAAACTGGTTGTTGATATTTATTACTCCACAGAGGTTGAGGCGTATTGACCTTCAGGTGACCAGCGCTGCGATAGTTTCTTATCGCGTCTTATCTGTTCGATTACAAGAGTGAAATATTAGTAAGTTGATGTACAGTAAGTTACGAAACTGCGTTTGTGTATATGATATGTTTTCTCGCGCCTGCCGATGTATGACACATTGCTGTCCAGAAGACATGATTATATCTGAACAGAGTATACGTAGACTGGACTCACCGTATATGTGCGATAAGCTGAGGTAAACATCTCTGTGTTGCGAAGTTTTCCGATACGCTTTGTCACTTTGCCATGTATTAGGTTCAGAATATTTCCAGAATACCAAACGGAACCTTTCAAGAAAATCGCCCATTCCAAACCATCCTTCACATGGAACACGTTTTAAAAATTGTTGTGATGTTCATGGCAAATGAAATGAACATCTTAACATTTCTGGGAATGGCCTCTGAGATCTTCTTCATTTTATATAAATATGCGTGAAAGGTACAGAATACGTAGATAAATGCTTTCAATATTTTTTATTTTCTAAAATGGGGTTTTCCTCTCATGGTCAGGAAATGATAATGCAATTTCAAAGCCATCGCATAGCGAGCAACTATTAAAACATTTGACTGTCGCTTACACCTACGATATTCGTCTGTTGTCATTATACTACTAAGGAAATATTATGTTACAACATCATTTCTACATTTGCTTATTATGGTTAACACAATATAATTATAAGAAAAATTGTTAAGGAATGTTTGTTGAATTGTTTGAGAATCTGTTTCCTCAGAGATGTACATATAATTTTCATTATAATAGATTGTAGCAGAAAATACTGACGCTTAGTCCCACTTTGACGCTACAGTTTGAAGCAATAGTGGTTAGCGCAGGGTAAAGCAATGAGATTTCTCTCAGGGTATGTGTGGAAATGTATGAGTAAGGATTTGTTCTAATGACACTGGAATGCCCGTTGCGACAGTAGTACCTCTCTGCCTCGTGGCTGCACGTACCTGGGTCGACGTCAGGTCTCCTTCCTCGGTCTCCACGTCGTCGTCGGTTGCTTGCTGTACCCTGGGCTCTAGCGGCTTCACCTGCATGGATTCTTTTTTTGGGTTCTCAGGGGTTACGGTTGAGACAACGCAAACCAACGATAATCTCTTAACTGCTTTTATTTGCCTGGCGTTTGTGGAACCCGGGCACTTAATTAACTGCACTTCCGGCGGACATTTTATAGTATATGTTATTAGACACGGTACTTCCTCGAATACACCTCACGGATGTCTACAATACTGCAATGAGCAATAACTGAGCACAACTGTGTAACAACTGTGTAACAACTGAGGGATCAGTAGGGGCTACCATCCTCTTATATACACGCAGTATATTGACCTGTATAACGGTACGTAAAATAGCTAGCATACCATTATATTGTCAAACATCCGCTCGTTCTAGGCTGTCGTCCGGGAGTGCAGGGTTTCTCACGTATGTCTGCCCAGGTCCATCACAATGTTTCTTCAAGTCTACAATTTTGCTTTAACTAACAAAATTATTTACAGTTCTTAAATTTATGAGTAATTATTAAACATATTAGTAAATAAATAATTGACCCAAGGACCAAAGTTCCTGTTTCACCGTTTCAAACAGATTTAATGACTGCTTCTTTTTATCATTACATCAAACTTGAAGTTGCCGACCAAGGGTTACCAATATATCACTGTTTAGAGTGACTGGAGGTGGAATGCTTATTACTCGATAATACTTAACTCGTTACGTATAAGACGACAAATATTCCCTCCGGTTCTAATCTGCCTTCGACCAAGACAGAGAAAACTTCTTACTCGGCCACCAGCCGCGAACCGTCAGTCTTCACACTACTGTCCAACAACGCAAAGAAGGTCCCTGGAAGATATGTGCTGCCTTGCGCAGTGGGACAAGGAAAGCAAATGTGTGTGACAGAGATAACTTGCTAGACAAGGAGAAGACCCTTAAAAGTCATGCCCCTTATTCACTCTGTACACTAATACCCAGAAGATTCATTCACAAAAGTAGAAGGCGTCAGAATGTTTTTGAATGGTCTGTAACTGTACTGACATGGGATGTCATAAACCTGTCCAGAGAGGGTGGAGGAACCTTCGCCAACACCCCTGCCTCTCAGGCGTCAGAGACTATCTCTCCTGTGGAGGACAGTATGCACAGCTGTGCGTGGGTGTGTATAAATTTCACATCTGGAAGCCCGCTTTTCACAAAAAGGTTCCGTTTGTGACCATTTTGTCCATTGTGATTATCAGTCTCGGCCACGCAATTATTAAGGGTCCGAAGAATACCTTTTCAAACAGGGTCAAGTGACTACACTTTAGAATTCTGTTTCTCCCGTGTCTTTTGTTACACAGCTCAACCAACTGCACGTGTTCGTGTCGTAACAAATATGCAGTACTGTTTTCAAATCCATCCCGACTCTTAACTCATTGCAATTCTTAATTTCGGTATCAAGGTTTTATTTCAAAGTATTCATTTCTGGTTTGAGTTATATGTTACAATCGCTATTCCTTTATCTATAGTGAGAAGTAGTACGTAGACGCAGAAGTATTGATTACTTCCATATAAACAGCTGTTAACGTGTGACACAGTTTAACCTAAAGGAAAGTATAGGCAAACTGAAACAAATTGAATTTATTGAATTCATCAGGTACAAATGCTTTGACCTTATTCCCTTTAAATCCTTCTGATTTGTATTTTAGTAAGCTGTTCTGTTTTGAGTAATTAGATAAGTCAATTTGGTGCCTAATTTTGAGTATAGATTTCAAAATAGAGTAGTGAATCAGCAAGGTCAATGATTTCATATATTGAGACAATTCCTCAAAATACATTAAGAATGCATTTTCTGAAAACGAATTTATAACTTGATATTCTCCAATTCATGAATTGTTAATAGAATTTCTCGTACACCTTTCTTGAAATTTGTGGAAAAAATTTATGGGTAACTTGGAGTGCTTTTGCCGTAATTTTTGGGGATGTAGGTTCATTGTAACTGTTACTAGCGTCAGATATTTTGACTTTATTCCTAACTGGCGCTAGTACCGTTGTCGATCGAAACGAGGACAATCGACACTTGCGCTTTCACGTGGCCACTTCTGATTGATCGAATATAAATACTTTAATGAACAGGTGCACTTTAATTGTGCCCATTAAAATACTGCTTCCAGTCATACGAATACTAAAATTTGGCATGGTCGAGCATAAAACCTAAAAACGCATTCTGAGAAAAAATTGAGCTCATTAAAGTGCGCAGCTTCTCGAAACACATTTTTCCCTAGCTTTAACAGTTTTTTAAATCTCTCATGAAATATATTTAAATAGCCTTTGTAATGTTTAATAGAATCATTTCGTAGAAATGAATTGAACATTTTTTATTGTTTTTTTAACGTCCATGACAAACAAAAATGAGTTGGCTGGCTCCGTAGCTCAGTTGGTGGAGCACCTGCCTGCCGTGCTGGGGATTCTCGATTCGATTCCCGGTGGTGGGTGTGGGGATTTTACCCTGACCAAAATAATTCATCATCTTCCCCAGAATCTGGAAGTATGAATGAGAGTGCGAATGTGTGCGTGATCTAATGATTAAAACCCAACGAATACGAGCTAACACCTTCGATATGTTGCAAAGGAGAACGGCCGCCGATATGACCATTGAAGTTCAAAAATATGAGTTGTATAAGCCGCTAAACTTTTACCAAACGGAAGAATTGCGTTTTATGTGAATAATGTATGTGAAATTATCATTGCTAGAGATGGTCGTGTAAGCTTTCCAGGGACTCCCAGATGTCCTCGGGCGCCGCCGCTATCTAGACCGCATTCAGGACCTCTGCGGCTCATCCCTCGAGGCTTGCTATAAACTGTGCGGCCTCTTCCTCTGGTGACCACTTGTTGTGCTTGGCCACTGTGTCGAACTGACGGCGGAAGACTCCGAAAGTTGTCGCGCCGTCGTAATTAGGTTTGACGCGCGCAGATGTCCTCTCGCGTCCCAGCGTGTCGGCCTTCAAGTCCTCCAACCTCCTGCCGACGACGTCCTCCACCATGGCGTTCACGGAATTAGTGTTGGTGTGGGCCTTTCCCTGTAGGTTGTTAACGCGGCTCACCTGGTCTTCGATGTATTCTACCATAGCGTTTATGAATTTGGAGTTATTTCCGGTCTTTTACTCTAAATCGTCAAGGCGCTTGTCCACTAATACTTCCATAGGACTAGATGGGAGGGGCGCGTTTTAGTCTCTAGGTCTTGCCCTATGGAAATCCCTATGGAGGCGCCGGGCACCCTTTTTGGTACAGCTCGGTAACTCCCTGGTCGAAGGAGGCCCGGGTCCATGGACCTGCGGGTCCAGGACTAATGAGAGTCGAACCTCTGATATTAACGTGTCCACTTGACCCATCCGGTTGCCCAGCTCCGCGACGTCATCCCCCACGCCGGTCAACTGCTCTTAAGTTTTGCGGCGAGGGCCTCGTTTGTCGCCTTCATTTCGGTTGCCAGGTTATGTTAGCTGCTTTCATTTCCGTGGTTAATTCGGTTATCTTCGCGGACATATTCGCAGCTTATTTCCGTAGAAACCACTTTGGTCAACCCTTACAGTAACAGAATTACGTAACATACACATATAAAGCCTTCGAGGTCGTCTGCCACACCCACAAACAAAGAGTTCACTTTCAAGTCACAGCTGCACTCACACGCAGTTCCGATTACGACTCTGCCCTTACGACTTTCCACTCAACTAATTGCGGCTTCGTTTTATACGTGCATTGATATTTCTACACATTTCTGGAATGTTCTGTAACAAACAAGAAATCGACATTTCCAGTCAGCTATCTCTTTAACTGTCTCGGCAAGATTTTATCTGCGCACTGCACTATCTGCCCCTTATCTATGCACTGCATTATCTGTCCCTTTTTGCGCCCGGCCACAACAATGCTCGTGACAATATCCTTATAGAATTTATGGGTGGAATAGTTCCTCTTATTTTCTATAGCTGATTGGTAGAGGATGCAAGAATTGAGCCCATTACTTTCTGCTGAGTTTTCATTATTTTCATTGAGCTCATTATTATTCGAGATACACCATTTGTAGTGACTTACTAGTGTAAGTACTTAAAGATGAGGCTTTTTTATCATTAAACTCTTATTGTTAAATTGGTTGACGCTGTATCTCGAATATGAGAGCCCTAGTGGTTTACCGGAACAATATAATGAATCAATTGGAGAATTTAAAAGTCACGACGGCGCGTTGTCCATGGTAGCTCAATGGGTTAGAGCGACTGGACGGAAACCAGAGATCCGTGATTCAAATCCCGGCCATGGTATTGACTTTTCAGTTTCACTCTATCCAAAATCAAGGCCCATACACGGCTAGTGTATTCAAAGGATTAATTCTTATCATTTAAAGGATTAATTCTTATCACCTCTCTATTTCCTTAGATGTTTGTATGTTGTCAGCCGTTAAATTTCCCTATACATCTATGCTTAAGAAAAATTTATATCTTTAAATTTTATGTCAACGTACATAGTGGAAGTAACAAACACTGATGACCAAGAGAGACTGCTCTGTTGTAACATCAACAACTCAATCTAAAGAAACAAGACAGGTGCAAAAATTTAATAATTTTAAATAAGTTCCATTGCACAAGTATATGGAGGGAGGGCCCTTGAAGCTACGTAGTGCAGACTCGGCATCGATCCAAATCTCCTCTGATACCTGCATTAGTCCACTGCGACAGCTGGTGCAGGATTATACACATGCCTACAGAGTTTATTACTTCGACAACAGAAAAAGGAACCAGGAAGGCTATAAATAACTGTCTTCTGTGACGACAGCTCACCGAAAAAACGTCACTAATTCTTAGGATCATGTGTCAATATTTATTTAAACCACATCCCCTCACATCTTCAACCTCATTACACATGCAGTTATATTTCAGATGAGCAATAATTTTCCATAAAGACCACGAAATCTAGTCACCCAGTAAGGCTAAAAACTCAAATCTAGCCTGCTTTTCTCAAAGATTTAGTGCTAATATCATTACATTAATTTAGTCATGTCTGGCATTATTTCTTAAATTTAGAAGTATTATTCAACAGGTTTGTTCATTTCCCATAATATTAGAGCACAACTTGGAATTACTCGTTTAGCCTATATCTGAAGTACCTAAGCGTTAATGATACGGTTGTATCTAACATTGTAGACATCCTTAAATCTAGATAGATAGAGTCAACATGAAAAATTGAATGCCATGGCCGGGATTTGAACCACGGATCTCCTGGTTTCCGTACAGTCGCTCTATCCCATTGAGCTACCATGGCCAACGTGTCGTCCTGACATTAAATCCTCCATTTGACCCGGATATTTCCCTGGTAGACCACTAGGGCCTCTCGCATCCGAGATACACCCTTTGTGGCGACTTACTATCGTAAGTACTCCAGTCCCAAGCTTCATCATTTAACTCAATGATCAAATCAGTGATTTAAGGGTGTATCTCGGATGCGAGAGGCCCTAGTGCTCTACAAGGGAAATATCCGTGTCAAATAAAGTATTTAATGTCAGGACGGCATGTTGGCCATGGTAGTTCAATGGGTTAGAGCGACTGGACGGAAACCAGGAGATCCGTGTTTCAAATCCCGGCCATGGCATTGAATTTTTCATGTTGAATCTATCAAAAACCTTAGCCTATATACGGCTAGTATGAAGAAATGATTAATTTCCATCAATTAAAAAATGCTTAAATCTGTTTGATATAAAAACTAGGTAAAGCTTCTTGTGTCAGATCTGTGTCCTTTGTTTTACTGTATATTAATTTATATGTTAGTTACATTAGAGACACGGTAAATATTTGTCTATGTACATACCGGTAAATCTGTTTTGATTTACTAAAACTTTTTTAAACAAATATAGTGTCACCAAGGCATTGTTTTGCCGCTGTTGCAAGCCGCAGCCGGCGCAGAGCTGGACGCTTGCCGAGAGACAAGAGACCAGTGTGATCTTTAACAGAAGATATCTGTTTTTTCACGTGAGGTTCCACAATGTTGCCCAACGGCAGACAGGAAATAATGCAGATGCCCTTTCTTTATCCACTCAACACTCGAAACAAAAACAAGGGTTCGAGCTATCTGAGTATGTGATTCACCAGCTTAATCAATCTGGCAACCTTTGTTTACGTTACCATAGCAACGACTTTCCCCTCTAACCATTCGCATCCCTGGCTTGATGACCTTCACGTATCTTCTTTTAAAAATCAGACTGTAGTTCCGTCTTTCTCTCGCTGCATGGTGATTATTATCGAACGATCGTTTGCATTCTAGAACAATGATTGGAGTTATAAAAGCCCGAAGAGTGTTAGAGCGGAGTCAGTTGTTAATTGAGTTCTTAGTTGTGCAGCAGTACAGTAATTGTGTCTGGATATTTCAAGTGATTTCTTTCATCTGTTTACGTATGCTGCTGAGAACGAGACGACCTTGAAGACTGCCGTAGTGTATGTCACATCATTTTACTGCTGCAAGGGGTGTATAAAGTTACTGTTTGCGATAAAAAAAGTCCATTTTAAATTTCTGCGAACAAGACTTTTATGTTAAGGCTACACTGAGCATTCTATAATAATAATAAACCTACCATTAAGAAAATTTAGGCACATGATTTGAGTGTCATTTTAAACTTGCATATAAGTTTCCATGCTGCTACACCAAATAGTTCACTAAGTATTAATTATTTGTAAAAATATTGTAAAACTTACTCGCTATATAAAATGTTCTACTCGTCAAAAAATTTGAGCTTTTAAATTGAATTTTTGTTTTCAGTTAATACAGAGTAATTTTAAAAGACTCACGTTCTTATTTTTTTGAAATATCCTTGTAGCATTTGTTCTAAAATAGTTTCCATATGTTAGCTCTCAAAATGTGGAAAATATTAACTTTGTTACTCCTTAACAATACACAATTTTCAAAACATGAGAATTCACAAAAAAGGGGGAAATGTTAAGTTTCTTACTTATATATTAAACACCTATCCTGTAAGTTACACCAAGTTAAATAAAAAAACTTTGAGGCGTGAGGTAATTTGTATACTGAAAAGTTTTAGAAAAAAGTTTTTCAGAAAATTAACTTTTAAGTAATGTTTGTTACTTTAAGGATTGTTGAAGGTCTCCTTAATTATTTTCACGTGATGGTCTAAAATGATCCAAATGAAAATGCACGCCATCTTACTACACACCCTAAGCTACCAAAAATGCCCAAATATTAAGTTCCACGATTTTCAACATTTTGGCAAATTTTCAGTGTAGCCTTGCCTTAATTCTACGAACCCACAAAGTCATAATAGTTTACTGTTATTGATTAGAGTTGAGTTACAAAAGTAAAGAAATAGAATAAGATAAAATCAGGAAGGGTTTGCAGTTCTGAGGGCAAATCGCACAAAATTATAAAAGTGTCCACTAACAGGAATCACGTGTGTCCATGTGGTCTGTATACCAAGTAGGGTATGTAACCGAATTTTCGTGTGTGTCTTCTTCCGTTCACAGACACACTAATTTATACACATATGACTTTTTCTAAAAAGATATGCCCTTTGAGCTTAGCAAACTCAAAACGTAGTTTTGGTAAACTTTGGTATGAAATTTTTGGTTAAGGGCAACGCTTCATCTATTTGCTGTACATAAACAATAGAGAAACTAAATAAAAGTTAAATGATGAAGTCTGGGATTCAAGTACTTACAATAGTAAGTTGCCACAAACTGTATATTTCAAATAAAAGAACCCCTAGTGGTTTACCCAGAAAATATATGAGTCATATTGGGGAGCTGAACTTCAGGACGGCACGTTGGCCATGGTAACTCAGTTGGTAGGAGCGACTGTGTAGAAACGAGGAGATCTGTGGTTCAAATCCTGGCCATGGCAATAAATATTTCAGGTGCCTCTATCTGAAACCTTAGCCTATATAAGGCTAGTGATAAAAAGTGATTAATTTCCTTTAATTAACTTAAATTTCAAGAGTTAAATGATGAATCCTGGGATTCAAGTACTTACAATAGTAAGTCGCTACAAACAGTGTATCTGGAATAGGAGAGCCCCTGCCCCCCTCGGTACCGCAGATGATAGCGTGTCTGTCTCACGTTCAAGAGGTCCCGAGTTCGAATCTCGGTCAGGGTGAGTTACCTGGATAAGGTTTCTTCCTGGGTTTTCTCTTATCCCTAAAGACGTATGTCGGGTTGCTCTAAGCTCCAGGGACCCTGTACACATTTGAGAATCATTTTACCCATTTCATTCACTGTCCGATGTGACTTAATGTTGGAGGACGTAAAATTAAAATGATGATGATAATGATGATGATGAAAATAATTACGAGAGTACCTAGTGGTTTACATGGAAATATAAGAGTTAAATTGGAGAATTTAGTGTTAGGAGGGCACGTTGGCCATGGTATTTTAGTAGGTAAGAGCGACTGGACGGAAACCAGGAGATCCGTGGTTCAAAACCTGGTCATGCCATTAAATTTCTCAGGTTAGTTCTATCTATAACAGGAACTAAATATAATTAATGTTGGCTGTTGAAAAATAAGCAAGTCTATTTAACTTACTTCGCGTTATTTTTAATTTAATTACAAGTTATATATTAATCATATCAATACAGATCATCATTCTCATCTTGGCTAAAATTAACTGCATTTTTTGGATAAAAGATGACATTTTTTCCTTGTAGCACTTCTTGTCTTAAGAGGTTAAGCGCAAATTAAAACTACGTTACTAATATATCTATAGTGAGTTTTCTTTTGACTGTATTACTCAAACTTAAATTCTGCCAAATTAATTAAAGTTACGGAATTCTAGCCATCTGTTTCTTGCACGTGCACATGACTGAATATTGAGTTTAAAGCCCTTGTAACAAATCTACAACACAGCAATCCCAAAGGAGCGTTAGTAAAGTTTGGAGAAGTCGCCACAGACGTTTCACCTTCGTGCAGGAGAAGTTGGGAGCACAATGGAACATTAGCAGAAGTCAACACACTGTCATATTAACCTAAGCCAATTCTCTCAACTTAAAACTTTTCGGCCACCGGAAGAAAGTGAGACATAGAGAGGCGGTGGAATGAGTCGTTGGACGTTAGAGTGAAAATGAACAAGACAGTAAGACAAAGACGTTGAGAAGAGTGGAACAAAGGGAGGATCGACCGAGCAGAACTAAAAGTGTTCCCATTCCCTTAGTCCCGCAGGCGTGCGAGTGTGTCCCTTTACAGTCCCCACCCGCATCCTCCGAGTATCCTTTTGGGGTAAAGAAACCGTAAAGCGATGAGTGATGAGAGAAAGAATATTGCTCAACTGGTGAAAATAAACTAAAGGAACATAGACGGTTCTGATCACCGCTGGGCAAGATGCGGATAGGCTTTTAAAGAGGATGGACAAATGACTTTCTTTTTAAAGAGGGAAATGTTTACATAAAACTGTTAGTGTCAGATACTTCAGGAAAGCTTACAACTTTAAAATTCATTTTTAAGTTGAGATTGTACGCAAAAATTGGAAAAGAAGGATCTTTGTGTGTGTTTGTGTGTATGTGTGTATTTAAATAGTTCACACTTTTTTGCACATTTTGGTATAGGATATAGTCATGTACTATAATTAAAAGTGTACTTAAACGAAGTTTAAGAATATACTGACAAAAGTCAATTTATTAGCTTACTTGCATCTATTTACAAAATTTGGAATTAAGTTCAGAACTGTTTCAACTAGCACCTACGAAAGAGATTGTTTTTAGAGTAAGTTTTGCTGCATATAGTGGCATCGATACAGTCTTTTTATTATATTATCCTTAGAACTAATGATTTCCTAGCTTTTTATTCTATGTCTGTTGCTCGATTTTTATTTGTAAGCAAACTGTCGCTTTAGTATTTAACTAACTGAATGTGTAGTTGTGTAAGGAGATGACAAAACCTAAAGGCTTTCACGGAAACGTAGGAACAAGGGCAGTATATTCTACAGGACAGTATCCTTCCCTGTAGAAGTCAATGAAAATGATACCCAACCATGTGACAGTCGAACATATGCAACTGCTTCAAGTGCTTCGAAAAGGAAGTGACAAACAATGTAAGTATAAACTGTGCTGAAGACTTTACTCAATCTAATATTGCGATAGATGTAGGCATGTGCTAGAAGAAACTGTCATTCAGAATATGTCGTGGTGAGGATCGATTAGAAGAAGAATCGAGTGCAAGAACTGCTATAGGGAATAAATTGAGAATTGTATGCCTGAATTGCAGTTCTGAAACATCAGTTTGCTCTTCAGAACAGTGTGCTAATAAGGACCTCCATGATATAAATGTGAGATTGTTTGTGGGCTAAGATGCATTTGCAAGGGACTAGGAGCTGATAAAATACTGCGTGGTCTTATGAACTTACCAAATTCCCCTAAAAGGTGTTTCAAATGTACAACACTTTAGAAAGTATAAGAGCTGCTGCCAGAGAAGCTTTGTTACTAAGTGAAAATAATAATGGTGTTTTAATCAACCTCCAGAGTAAATTGTAAGTTATAGTTCTTATTGGAAACTTTTAAGGCCGTTTTTCTCTTTTTCTCTTTTTTGTCTCCTTTTCTCAGAAATTATTGAAAATATGTACATATAACTTTTACAGATTATAACAGTAGCTTGAGAAATGCGGTGGATCTACAAACACAATAATATAATTAATAAGCTCCAGGTTATGGTGTTTCAAATGCTAAAAAAATAAAGAAAAAATAATGAAACAGAAAAAATATATATTGCTAGAAACTGTAAATACAAGTTCCTTTGTAGATCAGTAGCTTCCCTAAGGATCACATAATGTGTAATATAATTTTCATGTGTGTGCTATTAATAGTTGAAGAAAACGGGTCATCAAATTGTGTATTTTAACATAGGCGAGATAGGGGTACCGTCTCACCTTCAGGTTATCCATTCAGAAAAAAACTGAAATTTGTACTACATTCAACAGGCTCAAAGTAATTTTATACGCATTTATTTTGATCTTGTTACTTCATCCCTCGAAATATTGGCTGAGCCCCAGCTTTAAGACAAATATGATTTCATACTTTATCCTTCAGTATAAGTTCTTCATTTTTGCTGTTCAAACAATCTAAATGTTCGCTTTAATTATGTTTCTGGCTGTCATAATGCCAAAACTGTTTCTCAAAATTCTTTTAGTTCTTAAAATACCTGCTCATTATCATACCGTAGCCGTCACCGAAATGCTTAAGAGTAGGCGAATATTACTATATGAAAGCCGCATCCAGATAACCACTTACTTGAATAATAATTGTAGGTTAAAATATAACGTCAGTGTTTTAAAAGGTATTATGGAGATCTCTGATAAAAATCGTTTGGTTTTGCTGAGGTGCATTACTCCTTTAATAATTGAAATGTTTGTATTATTTGGTTCACTCTGAAACAGCTTTATGAAGTAGTAAGTAATATAACGTTCCATGTTCATTGTTAGGATGTGGTGTGAAAATTTCTCAGCCCACCCAAAGATCGCAGCAATAATTGCAGGACTTTTTCTCTTCTTACGGTGGTACATATTGTGACTTTCTGGGCTCGTAAAATTAAAGTCGTGTTGCAGAAATTCCAAATGCTACTTATTTCCTTAGAAAGACAGTTTGTACATCCCTCACAGGTTCTAAAAGTTACATGTCATACACATAGCAGTCTCTGGTTGCTTCACTACACATGAACAAAATCACTCGATGTACACTTCAGAAGTCCACAATTAACAGTTCCTTACTTTCAACTCACAACTACATTAACAACTGAACCACTGCGTTGTCAGCAGTGCCATTTTTATATCTCCTGTCACTGTTTCTAGAAATTAGTTGAACGTTCTGTAACAATCAAGAAAGCGAACCTTCCAGTCATCTGTCTCTTTCTTTCTCTGTTTCGGCAAGCTTTAAACTCAGCTCTGCACTATCTGTCTCTTTGCGCGCTCCGGCCGCGCCCGTCACAATGCCCCGCTACAATATGTTAATAGACCCTATTTAAAATTACAAGTCATCCTAATCAATAGTTGACTAGGTAGTTGTTTGAAGCAGTGGAAGTGCGCTTTGCTTTGAAAATGGACAATTTCGAGTATCATGCTGCGACAAAACTCTTCGTAAAAGAATGTTTAACACCCATAGAAATTCATTTGCGGATTGTAAATGTGTATCCTGACTTTTCACTGTGAACAAATACACGGCCGATTTTAAGCCTGGTCGTGAAAGCGTCCAAGGGATCCACGCTAACAGGTGCATGTCATGATGTTGGAGGAAGGGCACACAAATGTGCGTGAAATTAACTAATGTTCTTGGAACCTCAAAGTAACGTATTATACAGGAATCATATATGAAAAAGCTTTGCGCATAATGGGTGTCGCTTATCCTCACTGTGGATAACAAATGCATTCGCACTACACTTTCTGAAAAGCGTTCGACGCATTTTCAGGAAAACAGGAGTGACATTTCGCTCCGACACGTCACAATGGTTGAAATACGAATTCAAGCAGCGGCCCAGGTGGTGTACACGAGCTAGTTCTTCAGCTCCGAAGTAGGTGAGGCCGGCGCCATCGGTGAGAAAGATTCTGGCGTCAGTGTTTCAGGATGCCAAAGGAATTTTGTTGATTGACTATCTCGAAAAAGGTAAAACTACTACTGGAGAATACTACTCTCAACATCTAATCAAATTGAATGCAAATATTTGTGAAAACAGACCAGGGTTAAGAAAGAAAAAAAAGTTTTTAATCAGGACAATGTACCTGCCCAATATGTACAATGTACAATGTGCTTTGGCAAGGGTAAATTGAGAGATATGCACTATAAAGTGCTGGAGATTCCTCGTTATTTCCCAGATTTGGCTCTGTAAACTTCCATCTGCTCCCTAAACTGATTCCTCGCTTGTAGGCGCCTTTCTTCCAACGAAGCAGCAATAGCGGTTGTGTATGGGTACTTTTCAGCATTCCAAAGGAACACCACAGAGAAGCGATAGTGGCATTGGATCAATACTGGACAAAATTTATTGATATTAGAGCAGATTTTGTTGAAAAATGAAACTACTTTGAAAGCATGCATTGTTGTTTTTGTGTATCAGTCCAATAACTTTCTAGCCCACGCTCGTATTTTATATTGCTATTCCCTTTTCTTCCTATCAGTTAGTTTCGGAACAATGTACTGCAATGTACATTTACTTATATTAGACAAACATTAAATAAGAGACCATCTTCCATTAAAAGCTTTTAATTTTTCTAGGTATTAACTCAAATTTTACAAACCAACTACGTACATTCGCCTTCTTCCTCCTGTCTAAGACATACATTCCTACACTTGTGATAACCAGAAGGCTCAATTTGAAGCAATTTCAGCGTTCTTATCCAACAGTTATTTTATAAAATTATTCACTCCATTGTCTGAAACAAATTTGGAGAAATAATAAATGCTGTGTCTACTGTAAACTGAATTGTTCCTTGTTTAATCCACATTTTTAGAATCCAGTTTTATTTCGCATATATAATAAAACAATGGTAAAAACAAGGAGGAGGGTATATCTTGACCTCCCAAAGACAGCTGGTATCACATAAACCTCGCTTTAAATATATACAGTGCGACATATAAATTCATAGAACTTCCGAGTGAAAGGAGATGTAGCTAACAACAGATGTAGAGCTTTTAGTCAAAGGAGTTGGGGGTTCCCTCTCCTTGTATCTTTTATTCTCCCTATCTTTTAACACTGACTTTCTGACGAATCTATTCCATGTTAAAGATAACTGTTCTGAACTCCGTGAATGGCTTAAATTCAAGGAGGCACGAGGTTTGAGCCACTCTCTGCGCTGGTATTCAGCTTGCCCGCCATACAAGGACTTTTATTTTATTAGTACTGTAAAAATATGAAGTTGGATGGAAAGAGAACGGGAGTGACTCTGAATGTCACAAAATTGCATCTAGAGCTCCTTTTTGTAACATCAAGAGTTGAAACGAGAAAACGTCATTGAATAGCATCTGTTGGGTTGCTTCCGAAGGATCCTATGTTCAGCTTATTTTAATTAATATTGGTCGTTCTTTATAACATCCATGTAATGTATACGACAGCAACGTACTTAATAAAACACGATCTCTCTCTCCCTCTCTGTCTCTCATTGGCAATTACTTGTATCTATAAGCATCGAAGTTCCTAGTCATCAGGGCCGCAGAGCAGTCGGGAACGACACTTCGCACTTTGCCCGATTTCACCAACAGATGTTAAGACTTAACACAAGTTCTGCAATAGTTAAAAAAAAATTACATTTCACCAATAAGTGTTGGCGTAACACTCCTGTCAAATCTCTTGTTAAACTAACAAACCAAATTTCTGATGTTAAGTCCTTAACAATTGTAAATAGATGGCGAGCATGAACTCAGCTGTTGATGTCGATTTGCTATATGTAAGACCGTCTAAATGGCATTCGTAATAGAGTACGGCCTATAAGGAGAAATGATTTTGAGGGGCTACCCAAAGAAAATTTTTTACGGAGGTATAAAATCTCGAAACATGTTGCTATGAAGGTTACAGCGGAAGTACAAGAGAGGTTAGAACACGTATCGAAAGGAATATGCCGATCTCCACTTTGTTTCAGTATTAATAACTTTGCAATTTTATAATTCACTGAATTATGTGGATAATACACTGTTCACCTCCCGTCTTGAAACGTTTAAGTTACTTGTCCTTCTTCGCACCTCGTTTTACATTTACGTAATAATGAATTAGAGTATACTTCGAAAGGAATGTGCCGATCTCGCCTAAGCTTCAGGTATCAATAACTTTGCGATTTTATAATTCTCTGAATTATGTGGATAATACACTGTCCAGCTCCCGTCTTGAAACGTTTAAGTCACTTGCCCTTCGCCCCTCGTTTTAAATTTACGTAATACTGACAAGTTACTTGGTGCTTCCTATAGTGACACACACATTTGAATTAAATATGTTTCCAATATTTTCCCCGTGATGTCTTTCTCTTTTACATTCACCGCATCCGTCCTATTTTCATCGATATTCTTACACTTCGTCTCCAATTCAATTAACAATTCTTTCTCCATGGATGAGAAATTTGTCTCACGGGTTTATTTATGATTTTGTTCATCCGCCATTTTTCAGCTTGTGGAGGCGAAAATGAAAACAAAAGCGCATAACAGTACGTTCACAAAACAATACGTCTCATCCATAGCATTCTATAGCTGAGATATTTAAAAGTTTCTTGCCGTTAATACAGGTTTGTTAGCATTTTCAGAAAACAGGTTGGTGAAATGCAAGAAATTTAACAGCTTTGTTAGAACTATGAAAATTGTTACGTGACTTTGTTAACTTGATTTTAACATCTGTTGGTGAAATCGGGCATAGGTCTGTGGAAATAGCATCAGTAAGAAGTAAATTTTAATGAAAATTAATCAGTTCTTCCACACTAGCCGTGTATAGGCTAAGGTTTGAATGAATAGAGCCAGACTGAAAAATTCAATGCCAGGGATTTGAATAACCGATCGCCCGGTCTCAGTCCGGTTGCTTTTAACCATTGACCTACTATGGCCAACATGCCGACATGACATTAGATGCTGCAACTGTCTTGTGTTTCCCGTTAAACTACTAGAGGTTCACATATTAAATGAGGTACGCAAATTTTTTGTGCAGAATTACTATGCTGTAGGGACTGAAGTCTCAGGCTTCATAGTTAAACAACAGTTTTTTAGGTAAATTGATGGAAATTAATAATTTTTTCCACACTGGAAATCACACAATTGCAAGTCAGTTAGAGAATTTATTGACACGTCGGCCTGTTGGCCATAGTAGCTAAATGGTTAAGAGCAAACGGAGACACCGGGAGATCCGTAGTTCAAATCCCGGCTATAGCATTGAATTTTTAGTCTGGCTCTCTCCGTCCACATTTTTAACGTTTTTTGATTCTCCTGCATTTGGCATAAGTTTCCCTAATACATAAAATAAATATTAACCAATGGTAATCACCGTGTCTGTATCATTTACTGAGTAAATAATACAGTCCCATGGTAGTTAATAATAAACTTCAGATGCTGAAAACAATTTCCCAAAAGTGGTATCAATATCTTCTGTGAAATTAGTCCTACAGAAGAAAACATATGGTGGACTGCTTCAATGTCTTTCTTACATAATTTTCAGGTTATGTTATTCTGAAATAGAGTATTCAACGTCTTTTATGAGACACCTTTTCACATAAAGCTCCTAGGAAATAATATATTGCATCTAAGCAAGAATTGAGCCCTTCTATTGCACAATTTCAGTTTATCGTCCTTATTTACTTGGATTTTAACCAGTGTTAGTAAGTATTTGTTCTGGAACACTTTTAGCCGTCAGTTAACAGGCGCTGTCGTGCCTCCAAAGCAGCTCTGATCTAATAAAGTTGAAAACTGTCCCTTTTGAGTGTTACTTAATCGGAACCCTCATTTCCCACAATGCCTAATGCCAATGGCATCTGTATTTAATTTTGTTGTTTAAAGAGTAAGGACATGCTAGATATATTGGAAATTAATTGTTCTTTCACACTAGCCGTATGTAGGACGCACTAGGAAGGGTAGAGGCACACTAAAAAATGCAATGCCGTAGCCGGGATTTGAACCACGGATCTTCTTGTCTCCGTCCAGCCGCTCTAAACCATTGAGCTGCTATGGCCAACGTGCCGATATGACATTAAATTCTCGTGTTTTTTCCTGGTAAACCACTAGGATTTCTCATAATCACATGAGACAACTATCTTAATGGTGTCTTACTATACTGTAAGTACCTTAAGGCCCGGGCTTTATAGTTCAGACCACTATTAGATAAAATTAATGGGAATTAATTGTTCCTTCAGACTAGCCGTGTGTAGGACGCACTATGAAAGGGTAGAGGCAGACTGAAAAATTCAATACCATAGCCGGGATATGAACCACAGATCTGTTATCCGTCCAGCCGCTCTAAACCATTGAGCTACAATGGCCAACGTGCCAAAATGACATTAAATTCTCCAACTGACTCGTCTGGACTACCCTCAGTCTGGTTCTACATTTCATAGGTGTCCTACACACATCTAGTGTGAAAGAACAATTAATTTCCATTAATTGTACCTAATAGTATTTGGAACTATAAAGCCAGGTCCTTAAAGTACCGTAAGTCGCCATTAAGGTAGTTGTCTCATGTGTTTATGAGAACTCCTAGTGGTTTACCGGTAAAAACACGAGTCAGTTGGGGAATTTATTGCCTTGTTGGCCCGCTGGGCATAGTAGTTCAATGGTTTAGAGCGGCTAGACGGAGATCAGAAGATCCATGGTTCAAATTCCGGCTATGGTATTGAATTTTTCAGTCTGGCTCTAACCTTTCATAGTTATGATGTTATTGCTATTCAGAACCTAAAGTGTGATCTATTTCATGAAATAGCGATCTCTTTACCAAAGGAGGTTCTCCGTGTTTTCAAAGGAAGTGCGTCCTATAGGACATCTAGCAGATTACAGAAATGACATGAAAAATATGACAAATGGCATAATAGAAATTAATGCAAGGAAGTTGCTGTTGCGTTAGTGTATGTACGTCTCACTCTTATATTTGTGGGTCATTGCTTTAACGAATTAGATTTCTTCTCAAACTGCAGATGTTACTTCCGGAGCCAATATTACGGTAATATAAAAGTTTGTACAAGAGGTTTAGTGGCGGAACAAATTCTAGTCGGTAGGCGATATTCGGAGCAAGGTGCAAAGGCCCATCCACTCAATCTTAGGCGAGAAACGACTCCTAGTATGGCTGGCTGCGCCAAGGGGCGGAGGTCAATGTTTTAACCCCTGGCCTCTTCCAACCTTCTCCCAAGGGAAACTTTGCAGCGCTAAGGAGCCTATGATGTTAAGAGTGCGAGTGGGATGGAGACTTGAAATATGAGAATCGCTTTATCTTATCGCAGATTCTCCGCCTTCTGAAACGTTTCTCCTAGTTTCTTTCGCTCCTACTTTAGCGTTTGAAAATGGGTATGGAAGACTAAATGAACATTCTTGACGTCCTTTTACGACAGCAGTGGCTGAGCAGATTTTCCATCTTATGAGTTTCTCTCGATGGTCAGTTGCAACTTCCATTCTTTCTCTTTCTTGTTAGATAAAGGCCAATCAGGTTCCTTTCAAGAGTGGTAGAATGGTGAGATTCGATAACTTATTGGCAAAAGGTGGAAATTCCAGCACTAATTGAATATGCGAAAAAAAAAAAAAAACTTATCTGTATCGTCTTTAACGAGACATCGGAAATGGAAATTCAGTGATATAACGGTTCCAGTCTAATATTATGATTGCACTTGTGATTTTCCATTGCTACGGAGTGTGTAGTTTTGGAAACTACTGCACTACTATAGTGAAGGTTTTGGAAAAGTTCAAGCTTTCTAAGTGTTAGAAACAACCAGTAAGAACGAAAATTGTGTAACGTAAGTGTACATAATATCTGTCTTTGAGGGACATTGTTAAAACCAAAAGTTTGAGGAGAGGTGTTATTTTCCAAAAGTGAAAATATGTTCTTCTGTTTTAATACTTGAAAGCAGATTCTGTTCTATTTTTAACCTCTAAAGAACGAATATACAAATATATCTAGTTAATATACAAGGGGTGTACGCCTGCATTCTTGGTGATACCAAACACATGGCTGAAGGCACTGGTTGTTTTACTTTCGCTAAAATTCCTATTGTTATTCTGCCAGACCAAATAAAAGAGCACAGCTGCAGTGCGATCGCATCCAAGAGTATGTGTCATTCGAGTACAGTTGCCGTAATGTAATAAAATATAACCACAACGGTACTACATGGCAAAGCGAGAAAGCGTATCGGAAAACATTCGCAATACAGTTTACCTCAGCTTATGGCACATAGACGGTTAGTCCAGTGTATGTAGTCCGTCCAGATATAATAATGTCTTCTGGACAGCAGTGTGTCATACATCGGCAGGCGCGAGAAAACATCATATAGACACACGTAGCTTCCAATCGCTTTATTTGTGTTTCGTAACTTAGTGTACATCACTTACTAATATTTCACTCTTCTAATCGACCAGATAAGACCTGAAAAGGAACCATCACAGCTCTGGTCACCTGAATATGAATACCTCAAAACCCTCTGTCGAGTAGAAGCACACCACAAATCAATGTTTTTACTTCCTGCTGAAACCCCATCTTTGAGGTAAATACTGCCCGGTGTTGGAAATGATTCCGTAAGTTGTAACTTTTAGACCATCGTGGATTGTGATCCAGCTGGACCTGTGTCGCAGAGTATTTAAGACCTAACAACCGTTCAAATTAGTAATTTATTAAGGAGAAAAATTATTTTCCCGTTTCCGGTAATAATGCGGAATGTAGCTCGAAGCGACGAATTTCAAACACTAAGTTGGTGCACTGTTCAGGTACCTATAAGCTTGCTTGTTTTATAAAGTTGCAACATAATAATTTGGTGCAAAAGGTGCAAGAGATGATGGTAGATGGTTAATTATTCTCATCTTCTGTTGATCTTGAAGAATTCTTGTAAATGTACCTATGCTTCGGCGCTTTCGAGCAATGAGTCTTATGTCTCTCTGGGCGTAGAATCGGAGGGAGAATAATTTATTAGAAAATAATAACAACCTTTTAATTTCTTAAAATATATTAGAATTTATTCCACAAAAGCCATTATTATTTCTTTTCACAATATTAAACATCTCTGTAAATCAACTTTCTGTAGAACTGCAGATCGGCACTACAGATAACACGTCTTTACACTTCAATGATCTGACGTAGAATGACGCCAAAACTATTTGCATATTCTGCATACGAAGCTTCTAGAAAAATCTAAATTACATTTATCCCATTCGCCCACGTCACAACATTACGTAATCACATTATTATAACAACCAATAGGAACACTGTTACTTAAGTTTGTTATTCTGTGGCCTACCCAGTATCACTTTCCATTTTATAGAAATTACTTTTCTAGAACAATCCAGAACAAATTCTCAAATATATGAATTATATGAAATAGCCGTTACAAACTTAAGAATTAATTCTAAATCTCCGGTGTACTTTCATGTATAATTCGTAACACTAACCTCTAAAAAATATGGGACAAACTTCCACGTACAGGATGGTATCTGGTGGGAGAATTTCTTTAATAGAAGATGTGTAAAATAAATACAAGGTAATACTCTTTACTCGAAACTTACATTTTTGAGTGAAGATGTTCACAGAAAAACAACTTGAGGGATATTTTAGACTCTCTTTCTATATTTCAGTAGAATCTAGAAGTCGATTTTCTGGTGGAAGGCAACACCTCCTCTATTTACTAGGAGTGTGGCAGAAATAAGCCTGAGAAGATATGCAAACATTCTAAACGATAACAATTAATATTTCGAAAATGTATTGCCAAAAAGCGGTTATTTGAAAGAAATTTGTGTTCTTCTACTTTTCGAGTAATTCTAACTCTTGATTAAGGAGTTATATATAGTGTGATCCATATAAATCTAAACCATCTCAGTAGGTCATAACATTTGAAACAACATTAGGACACACGTGCAACTTTTAGAGAATATAATACACAATTGGGAGATTACATTACACTATTTACATCTCAGAGAAAATGTTGGAAGTATCCTCCACATCTACACATGTTTGAGCTCGTCTCACCATACTCACAGAACGTTTACGGAGAGTATCCTCACCAATGTAACTTATTTCGGTCGAATGGATTCTTTGAGAACATCAATATTGCGTGCCCTATTCTTGTACACTATATTTTTAGATACCCCTACAAGAAAAAATTCGGTGAGGTAAGGTCAGGGAATCTGGGGGTCCACAGAACTTTTGAGATTATTCGATTATTATCAAACTTCCATGGTGTCATTAGATGTATTGCACATTGCTCCAACTTGCTGTAAACAACCTTCTCTCAATTCGATATCATCCACCTGCTCCACAAATGTCTTGAAGATACCCATATAAACGTAATAGTCATATATTCTGAGAGCTGGGCGCTATATTATGACTTTGAAATTTCAGGTTGTTATATGGCCAAGAGATAAGCAAATATCAAAGTTCGATTTGATATTTGATATTTTAGAAAAGTGTAATGTTGGAAAATTTAGCCAAATAATAGGCAATTGGAACTTTTTCTAGAAATGCCTCCTACTTGTCTAGAATCAAGATTCCCATAATCTGTCTTTTTATTTCTTCTTCTTCTTCTCATCATATAGGCCTAAGGCCTCTTCCTTCCAGAGTCCTTCCATCTCTTTTTGGCCTTCCAGGAGATCTTCTTCAGTCTGCTGGTAAGTAGTCTCTTGCTATACGTGCGACTCTATCCGATGTCATACGGGATACATGGTCATTCCATTCCCTTCGTCTTCTATCCACGCAGTCACCTATTTCTTGAATGTTTAATTGGTCTCTATCTTCACTTCTTATTTTATCCCTTCTTGTTCTTCCTATAATTTTTCTTAAGACGTTCATTTCATTTCTCTCTAGAATTTGTTTCGATTTTGAAGTGTCCGCTCTTACTTCACAGGCATAGGTGGATATTGGGCGTATTGCCGCTTTATAGATTCTAGACTTGGTTTCTTTATTTAAATATTTGTTTTTCCATATAATATCATTTATGCAACCTGAAATTTTCGCTGCTTTATTCGCTTGATATGTAACTTCATTCTGCAGTGCTCCCCAACTATTTAACTCAACATCCAGGTACCTTATTGTCATTACCTGTTCTATTATTTTCCTCTCTAGTTCCAATTTACATCTCAAGGGCAATTTACTTTAGTTCATTGATTTCGTTTTTGTTAGTTATATTTTTATGTTATAGTCCCTACCACAAGATAGAATCTATATAGCAGTCTGTGTAAGTCATCCTCGGTGTTTGCCATCAGGACAACATCGTCAGCATGGCATACAATGTTAAGGTTTTTATTTCCCATTTTATATCCATCCATTGTATTGATCCATCCATTGTAATTTCATTCATTACTAAATTGAATAGTAATGGACTTAGAGAATCTCCTTTTCGAACCCCTCTTCTCAGATACTTTCCCTTCCACTTTTATTCTATTAAAATTGTTAGTAAAAGCGTCATTAATCAATAAAATTAATCCATTCGGTACATTATGTTTTTCTAAAATGTTTAAAACATCTTTAAGTTCCAGCATATCAAAGGCCTTATCGAGGTCTATAAAACATAGAAATGCAGGTTTATTATACTCAATAGCTTTATCTATTACCTGCTTTTTATTTCAGGTAAAGAAACTACGTTCTCAACCGCCAAATTGCGAGTTGTATACCTAGTAGGCGGTACCCCACTGGAGTTAAAAACTTCATCAGAAACTCCAAATTAAATGCTGGATCGATGCAACTGTGTATTGATATTTTGCTAACTGCAATATGAGAACACAGTTAATACTAATTTCTATAGGCAGAGTAACGGTAAAACAAAATATAAGCTTTGAAGCCCATTCTAAGGACCAGGTGTATGCAAAAGATAAAGCAACAGCTTCCATGACGTAACTAAGGAGCTAAGTAACAGCAAGGTCTTGAGATATTTCTCAACTAATGTTGCGAATATCTCGCCCTGGAGGGAGCCATAGATGTGACTTCTGAATGTGGTCCGGCACTTCCCCCTTAACAACAACAGCAGCAGCCGTCAACAAGAACAAAGTTGCCAGCATTATTATTTATAAGAAGGAGCTCGCTTAGTTGGCCAGAGTTTCCCTGCGTAATTATTCCATCCTATAAACGAGGCGAGGCAACTACTATTTACACTAAGTGAATTAGGCAAACGCGCGGCAAAATGGCCATGGTACAACACGCTAAGCGAAATGACGGAAAAGTACGCCGTCACGCCAATTTATCCCTTAAAGGAGTAATCAACGATGATGACAGTTTTTAACTCCAGCTATATAGTGCATGAATCGGAGTAACATTTTTACTGCTTGTAGCGTTGCGTTTAGCAATGTAAATTAAGCTTATATATTGAAAATAACAATACAATCTCCAGTTACTATCATTTTATAAATGCAAGGACAAACAACATTTTAAGCTGTAGCATAAAAAACTATCATTACAACTAAGGGTGTGCGTTATTTTATGTTAAAAGGCATTTTTTGAACTCCTTCATTCCACAGGTCTCAGAACGTACAAACAAATATCCTTTAAAATAGCAATTTGACTTTACGGCATGTGTATTGAGCAAAGAAAAACGCGTTATTACTTCAAATCGAGTAGGTTTTGAATTAAATAATGCAGTACAGATGTATTATTTTATTTGACAGGAATCCTGCGCGGTAGGGATGAGTAACAAGTGTGGTGGGGATAGGCACCTCACGCCACAATGCGTCACACGCGTAAGATTACGAGAGGGGGTACGCTGCACAGGTTGACTATAAACTAAGTCAAGGCTCATTCTCGAAGACCTGCGTAGCCAGTATTGCAGCTCTTATAAATTAAAGCAGCAACTCCGCAAATGGCAGCAAATGGCGATCTCTCGTCTTCATCCTCTGCCTGTTGGTGGTGTTCTGGCCCATCTTCATCCTCTTCATACTGATCTTCTGCTTCACCATCATTTCCTTCCTGATCACTGTCACTATCACCACTGTCACCATTTAAGTGAATAACTAACTCCTCTCCTGCTTCTAGAAGTCCCTCGGTTCTCATATACTCTACTTCGACTTTCCTTACATGTTTGCATGCTTGTTGCCATTCTTCTACTGATGTTGATTTCATTTTCTTCATCTGTAAGTTTAATTATATCATCCATTTTAAAAGAGACATTATGTTTGGAAACCCAGTTTTTTAGTGTGTCCCATATTAGTTCTATGGAGTTCAATTCTGGATGGTAGGGAGGTAGTCTTAGGACAGTATGATTGTGCCGCTAGAGTATTTTATCTATTCTATAAAAAGGTGCTGGTTTTAGGGGTAGAATAAGCTGATAAATTTCAGGGTTTCTTAGGTTCGAAAGAACTCATCATCAGTCATGTGTCTCTGTGGCCAGGATATTATTTGATCTCTTCTAGAGCGTGAATTTGGATGTTTCTCAATTTGCACGTTGTGATATGGGGCGTTATGTATAGCTAGCACATATCTAGGAGCCAGGCTAGGAATAAGCTTTTCTTGAATCCATTTTTGGTAACTGTTATAATTAATATTGTCGTGGTATTCTCCGCGCTTTTGTTGGGCCTTAAATCGTACATAGGCATTTGGAATAAAACCCAGTTCTCCTCCAGCATGCACGATTACCAACTGCTGGCCTCTCTATATTGGTGCAGAGAGTTCTTGTAGCAAGTTATCACTCCAGGCATATGGCGTTGTATGTGCTGTATTGATGTCTCATCCATATAAACTATATTGCGAACTTCATTGCGGTGTATTTGAATATCTCGCAGATATTTAAGTCATTTTGTCTTATGTTATGATGTTCCATTAAACTTAGTCTGTTGCGTTTGCTTTTATTCCATATAAATCCTAGCTTCAAAAGAACTTTTCTTAATGTTGAGACACTGCCTTGGAAGTCAGTGTAATTTTGAAGTTTCATAAGTACTTTATTCAGAGTCAGTCGTTCTTTTTCTGTGATGTAAAAGTTATTGACAGCTCACCTAACTACTTCTTCTAATGAAAATTAGATTTTGTGCATGTTCTAGATTTTTGTTTACCTGGGGTATAAAACGACGTGGTTGCACCAGAATCAATGGTTTTTGTTTCCCTAATAATTCCCTCAAATGCTTACAGACGCACCTGTTGCCTCTGATACCCTTTTCCAGATTTTCCGAGCAGACCCAGACCCTTGCTCCTTTTTCATAAATATGTACACATTGCTTATTACCTCTCGTGTTTGAGAATGTAGCACCTTATTTCCTAATTTGCTGATAGGAGGCGTCATTTCTAAATGCTCTCTTGGAACCAGGACACACGCACTTTTTGAAACAAGGTGCAGTATCACTCAGTAGCTCTGCACTTGTTTACTTGCTCGCAACTGATACCCAACCGTTCTGAAGTGGAATCGTCCAGATACTACTGCGCATCGCTCTGCACTTTTCAAGATAAAAAAATACATCTGTAAACTATTTCAGTATGAGGCTCTGGATTAAACAAATACAGAGAGAAGCTAAGCTAAAAGGGCAACGATGCTTATTTTATTACAAAATCTTCCTGAAAGTAGTTAATCATGGCACAACTTACAGAAAGATAACATATTGAAATACTAATGATGATCTCCATGGTGATAGGAGGATCCAAATAGAGGCTTGTGTCTTCTTTAATGAAATGCATCCAGAACAAAGGACTCCGTATTATACGTAGAGGCAAACTTTCAAAAATTCAATGAAACTAGAAGTGTTAATAATAAATTAAAGTCCGGAAGGCCAAAATTAATTACAGATGGCGATAAAGCTCCTTATGTTTTATCAGAGGATTGGCAGAAGAGGAAGCAATGAATGGCCGTGAAGATCTCCTGAGCTGAACCATTTAGACCTTTTCGTGTGAGAATTTTTTAAGTGGAGGGTTTATAAGGACCGACCAAAAGATCTTGAAGAGTTAAAGCGAACAATTGGTCAACATATTGCCGGAAGCATTAATTTATTTAAAAAAATACTTTGACGTTGTTTGGAGATAATTGAAACTTTTTGAGCACTTTTTGAAGTGAATTAATCATGCGTTACAATACAGCACACTAATTTTGTAATGAACGTGTTTCCTTGGTTTAAATTTCATGTGATGTAATACGTCCTAAAAAAATTATATTACAGTTCAAAAACTACCTGTATGTTCCGAGATTTCAGGATAAAAAAGGTAAATAAATAAATATATGAATGGATGTATGGATAAATAAATAAGAAATATGTTTCTATTAAAGAAACGTCACGCCTATTCTCAATCATAGTAATATGAAAACATGTTGATATGATACAGCTTTTGTAAAAAATATCACTTCAGAACTACAGCATCAAAGTTGCAAGCATTATTCCATACATTTTACTCACCCCATAGAATCTCTAGAGGTCTTTTAGGGAACAAGATGAGCAAGTATGTGTTCAGGGTTGTAGACATTCCGCTAATTTCGAGTATGAACTTTGAAACATATTGCTTTGCTAACTTCATTAACTGTTATTACTATGAGTATTATTACTACTATAAACTGTAAAGATACTCAGCACACCAAGCGCTACTGCTTATGTATTCGGTGTTGTAAATCCAATGACGCAGCCTCAAAAGCCCCGAGTTTGGCAGTAGAGACAACCAAAACATCACGTCACTGCAGGAATTCTAGTTGCCATATTTCCACTACACACACACTAACACTCCCTTTGGCTATGTTAACACACAATGCAAATATTTCATGCTGCAGTGCTTTTGGCATCCGAATGATAGCCCCTTATTATCTGCCTCCATAGCAATCAGAACAAGAGAACCTGTCCCTGTATCACTTGTACAATGGCCTCCCAATACAATGCTGCCAACAAAAATAAAAGTTCCGCCGACACTTGCAGTATTCCAGGGGGGAGGGATGACGAACAATGGAAGGAGGCCAGCGCTTCATCATAGCCTTATCGACTGTACATCTGCAATGGATACAATGCAACAGGAAAGTCTGTTCTTTCGTAATGTGGTTTTCATGTGACATCCGAACGGAATGAAGAGGAAAAAATACACATGGGTGATCTGTGTATAAAGTCAACAACAACTGGAAAACTATTGGCTTTTAAGGAAGATATTTTTATTGTATTTGGGTTTATTCCCGCGTCAACGATATGATGTTTAAAAAAGCTTTCCATAGACCATTTATCTCTGTCAATGAGAGGCTTTCTGAATATAAATACCTCCAACTGATCTGCACGTTAATTTCCGTTCTGCTACCACAACCATGATTCACCAATCTTTGCTTCCACCTACAGGAAGAAATGTGTACCTACATTAAGCGTATCAGATTAACCTTTTAATTTGCTATATTAAATTCTGATGTTAATATAAAGAATTAGGAAAATATTCCTTTTTTACTTTAAATCTTCAAACACAGTCCTTTAAGCTTAGTAATTTGGCAAAGAATTATTCTATATATAATATTAGAATTTTAAAAAGAGAAGCTGTACTCGAAAAAGTCAGTTTTATAATCAAACTCATTTTATGGGATTGGAAAATTGAAAGCTGTTCTTGGGATCCTCTCTGGTGAAATTGTTTCATCGTGTCGTTTTCATTTATTTTTCTTTGTTTCACAGAAGCTATGAGCCGAATGAACAACAATTACGACTGTTAGAAGTACGATGTTATGTATATGAGCGGGATGGCTCAGGCGGTTTCGTCTCTGGCAGGCAGTCAAGTGGCCCGGGTTCGATTCCCTCGGCCGACCTACCTGACCTATGGACTTTTCGGGGGTTTCCCGGGTCGCTAGGCAAATTTTGGTTAGGATAACTACATCCCCAGAATTTCCTGTCCCTCCATTATCATTTCACATCATCTCTCATCTGGTGGTTTCTTTCAGGGTAAAAGTGTCGGCGGGTGCCTCGGCGGTGCATGGCGGTATGATATGCTCTGAGCTAAACTCCTTCCTCCTCCGGTAGGTCGGTTACCGGTCTCCGCGGGTCTGCTGGGACAATTTCGGGACTCTTTGTGGCTCAGCTGTTGGTCTCGTTGCCGTCCCGCAATAGGGGAGCGTGACCATTTTCCTGGCCTGTCGAGGGAAGTCCCTATCTGAGTAAACTGTAGGAACCCTGCCCTCTGCACTGCCGTGCTTCTTTGAGTCGGCCACACCCTGTCTCCTCTCACCTCATCCTTCCTCCCGAGGGGAGCACCCAAAGCATGGTGGCCTACATACCGAATCCCCTCAGTAGTGAAATCCAAATCGTATATCTTTCGCTTTTGCTAAAATCCGTCACTTTGCAAATGAAGATCAAGAAATTCTGCTCTGTGCTGAAACCGTGCGACGGTATTGTCGTGCAGCTCGAACCATTGCCATGGATTTATCTTTGGTAATAGATACCTCTCAGATAACACACTGATTGCTCCACGTGGAGTGAACATATATCTGTTATTTGTGATTCCTGCGAATTCCATTGTTAGAAGGTATGCGTTCATTGGTGCTTAGCACAGGGCCGGACAGCGCAGAGGTTCCCCTCTCACTCTTACAAGAATAATCAGCGCGTTATCTGAGAGGTTTCTGTTAACAAAGATAAAGCCATGGTAACTGTTCGAGCAGCGTGACTATGCACGTGCTGCAGCAGTTTTGCTTTAAATGACGCATATGGGCATAGTGCTACGCTATTCTAACATTTACAATATTACAGTATTCTGACACTAAGTAAACAGTACTTAACATATCACAGTCGGCCAGCCTTTAGAGGCAACATGAGATTTGGGCATAGAATGAATTAATGTGCTGCCTTTTTGGATCTGTCTAGTAAACCCAAAATGGCAGATTTCAACGATTAAAGGTCCATGACAGAGACAGCCTCCTTATACCTTTACAGTCTGCAACACAAAACTGGAGCCATCCTTAGCTTATGTGGCGATGTAAACAAAGCGGGGGAACTACGCTATGTTATTCCCACGTGTCAAACTTGTGCGCTGTCAACGAACTCCTATGCAAAGTTTTGCTTTGCCGTTTTCGATGTCTGACTTGCTTATGACATAGCACTTTTATATTCAATGCAAAAGTATGTGTACTGTTCACTATATTTTTCCTTTTGTATTAAAGACTTGCAATAATTACTTAAATATTTGATTTCTTCAATAAAACCACTTCATTTTTAAATTAAAAATTTAGCATACGTCTTTCTGCGGAATAACAGTGCTAAATAGCTGCTTGTAGCCACTTTGGCAATGACTAGAATGTTCTGCTGGAATGCACCTGGAAAAATATTGAACCTAACTGGAATCTGATAGTGGACGAATTTCTTAATCTTCCGAAGTTTCCTTTGATTATTCCCGCGCCACAACAATAGATCTTGGCTGGCCCCGTAGCTCAATCGGTAGAGCACCTGCCTGCCGTTCTAGGGGTGCCGCTTTCGATTCCTGGCGATAGGGGTGGGAATTTTTACACAAGAACATAATAACAACAAATATAACAACAATAGAGGAAACAAGCCCAACAGAATATATTGACGCACATTATAAGAATGACCTGTTATATACAGTACATAAGCAAAACAATTTACCAGATGAAATGAGAGCAATAGCAATAGCCACAGAAAATGAAAGATATCCAGAAAAAGAATGGCTCCGAAAATATACAATTGGATCCTTTATAAACAAAAAAGATGCTGGTGCAGGAGTATTCTACAAACATTTTGCACAGTATCTAACACTAAACGAAACTTCAAACCATTATGATGGAGAACTAACAGCCATAAAAGCAGCACTGCAGCATGTCCTGTGCAGAACGTACATAAAGCAAAACGTAGTTATCTTAACAGATTCAAAATCAGCCATAGATGGGATTGTAAATTATAAAAACAAAACAATAAGAAACATAAAAAATAAGAAGTTTATTTAAAGCCGTTGAATCAAGAAACCATGTCGCCCTGCAATGGATTCTAGCCCACGTTGGACTTTTAGGTAATGAACATGCTAACCAACTATCAATAAAAGGTGCAATTCAAAATATAAAACCCGTCAGACAAACTGAAATTAATAAACAATTAAACAACATTAAGCTACATTTTAAAAGACAGAAGAGACTTGATGAAGAAGATAAACTAAAATACAAGGATTATAAGAACATTGGAAACAAAACTGACATACAAAAACTACCAAGAAAAACTGCAGTGGCCCTATTTACAATGGAAACTGGCCATGATTGTCTTGCAGAACACCTTTATAAAATACACTGCATACCTACACCCAAATGTAATATATGCAAAGAGGATGTCATCATGAAAAAATACCATTTGGACAAATGTAATTGTCTCAAAAGTGGGAACCTACAGGCTTTATTTTGGGAAAATGATTCAGATCAACTAATCCCCAGTGCTATTAGTCAACAACAACAACAACAACAACAACAACAACATATCCCATAAAACACTAACTACTCTCTGACTGTGCATTTGCAATAATGTGAAGTTGCTTATACTTTTGCAGTAGATTTAAGGTATTTAAAATTAAGTTGCGAACTATATTTTTCATTCGCAGAGAGATACAAGGCCAAATAGCCAGTCATATTGCACACGTTACGTGCTTTTGTTTACATCGTCATATAACCTAAGGACAGCCCCGTAATAGCTCGTACCTTACATATCTCTAGTCAAACATATGGTTCTTTTGCTGTGTTGTGATAACGTGAGTTACAGGCTGGTTTTCATGATCGAAGAAAGCTGTCCTGTTACTAGATGTAAAAGAGGACTGACTGTTTCTTTACTGTTATATTTCGAACAATGTATGCAGTGGAGGTATGGAGCACATCAGAGATAGGTACACAATTAGACCAGATGTATGGATTGTTTTGCAAAGAACTACTAGGCCTGCCAAAATCGGCACCAAGAGAGGTGTCATTAGGTAATATAAAAAGGAGGGGAATAGTAACAGAGAGAATATTGAAATTCTGGTATAAGTTTGTTAAAGAGCAGAAAGGGGAATTATTGAATCTGTGCATGAAGCAACAGAAACGCATTAAAAATACAAATAGTTGGTGATCGGAATTGGAAAGAATGATATTAAAGGTAGGCATTGGAAATACATGGAGGGCAGGGGAGGCAAATTATAGCGGTTTTTGGAAGGAAGTGAGAACTTGACTAAAAGACATAGATAGGCAAGAGATATGGGAAAGTATAGATGAAAAGAAATCTTTGAAATTTTATAAGCAATTAAAGACAGAATGGCATGGATGAGGGTAGGAATATTCTTACTTAAAAGGGAGAAGTAATGAAGTAGGAATATGTGAATTTTGTGGATATGAAGAAAGCACGGCTCATAACCTGATGGAATGTAAAGAGTCTAGAAATTACAGGAGAAAAATACGGAATAAGAAATAGGACAGTGTGAGCAAAGAGATATTGGCTGTACGCATGCTAATAGGGATGGGAGAAAAGAAAAATAGATGTATAGGGGATTTCTTATATAGGATAAGACAAAAGTGGATTCGGATAAAAGAAGAAAAGGTCAAGAAGAAATTACACCAAGCTGCTCAAGAAAACCAAAGGCTTATAGCCAGGGGACCTGAGTCAGCAAATAAATATTAAGGTCAGCAGCTTCAGGATGTATAATACAGCATGTTCTATGTTAAATTTTATTGTACTGAATTTGTAAATAAATATCATATCATACTATTATAGGTATTTCAGTCTTAATTATAAAGTAATATTAGACAGAGGGAGTTAAAATAGAGTAACATTTCTTGAAGTTAACAACGATGACGAAACATTTCTGTTTAAAACACAAGAACGCAAAGCAAGGAACACTGTATCTATTGACCCATCAGATGTATCAAACTTTTACACCGTGCTGTCAGAATATAATGAAGTTCCCAGTTTTCTGTGATCGATTCCAAAATCAAACTTAGCTATGACTCTGCTCTTAATAAAATTTGCACTCGCCAGCTTCTGTGCAATAGAACCTTATTGTATCTACGTAAGTTGTTACCGCTTTGAAGAACAGGCGTTGTCCCGAACATACAATTTACATACTTGCGCGCAGCTGGTTTGTTTATTAACCTGTCACCTGCTGTTAAGAAACGCAGTTAACCCCCTGGCGAGGGAATACAGGTTCTGATTCTCTATGGGAAATTTACCTAAATTATATACTGCGTTAATTTTCAACCGATACTCAAAACGGCTTTCAGTAATACCATTTATTAGAGAAGCTTGTCAGTTAAAATAAGGGAAAATATATGCAGTTGGTGCTTAATATTTCAATTACATAATACACAAAGTGAATTCCAAGAGGGGAAGAGATGGTTGGCCACATAAACTTTGTAAAATCATATCAAGGTACAGAAAATAGATTAAATTTGAATATTCTACAAATATATTTGATTAAAAGTATTTTATTAACGGAAAATTAAGCTAAAAGGTCAAATGCCTCTTTAAATTGTTTTAATTCGGATACAGTTTTGGTTGAAAGGAGATGTCTTATAGTTTCAGTTTTTTTCAAAGCGTAATTAATATTTCTGTTTCATAAATGAAGAATCATAATCAATAGAATGCTAATTTTCATTAAACAAAAATCAGTATTATTGATATTGAAATTATGGATTAAATAAATTAGGAATTATAATAGATTACATATGAACACTTGATATATTTGTTACATGTGAAATAGGATGTTGGTTGGGTTAGCAGTTCACTGTTAGGGAAGGCATCTTCGCGGGCGGTACAGATGGTGGACATTAATAGAAGAGGCTAGGACACTTCTTTGTAGCTCCTGACCACTTGGTTAGGGGACTTTTGGTATGCATAACACATTTTTGTCGAGAGGAATCCGAGACACAGCTGGGCTGGTCGTCCAGGAAGAAAGACGTGACGCGAGGAGGAAGTATCTCATCTTGCATAAATAATGAATTACGTGTTATCGTTTAGTATAAGTTTCACCTACGGTAACTCCGGAAATTAATATAGATTGGTGTATATTGGTCGGCAATTTCGCAATTTAAGTGAATGTTCTAAAAAGAAGCAGTTATTAAACGAGTCATAAACTTGGATTCCAGTGCCATCATTACTCTATATACCCATGCATACCAGAAGATTAGACTCTTGCTCGAGACTCAGACTGACCAGGGGAAGACAGGTAGTGGCGGTGTGACGTCATCTTCGTCAGCTCTAACCGCCAAATATGCCCCCGAACGAAAGGCATGTTAGCTTGTGGCGTCACCGCGCTGATTTCTGCTGTCCAGTGGAAAGGAAGTAGTTTGCTGCGTTGAGGTTCCCGACGCATAGGAAAGACAGGAAACTATCAGGTATTAATAATATGCACAACTTACATCTTGGGTGTTGTGATAATGCTGACTGCTTTAATTACACAGCTGGTCAGTTTACAAACAACTACATTTTGGCTCTGTGCTATGATAAAATATATAAAACTTCAACTCGTAGTTTATCTAAAGCTCAGAAATGTTATAAGGTAAATAAAATATAAAATAATTTTCTCTGCAAATTAGAGGAGACCCACTCAGAACAGAATTACTGGACATTTTCCGACACTTTCTGTCTCGTTTTTCTTTAACTAGTTTATCAATGTGTGGGAAATTTGTAATTGAAGGCTGCATGTTATATCGTGAACGGACAAGGTGCTTCGAGGTTTGAACTTGGCTAATTTTATAACAGAAAAAGAAAATAGTTCCCACACATATGTCCAGCAATACATACACAATGTCAATGCAGCTAGTGAATTCATCCTCGGAGACATGCTTGTAAAAATCAGCCAAGTGCTACTTGTGTGTATATTTGTCCTTCAATAAATGGTCACATTGTAAATTTAACGGTACCATTATGTACGTGGCAGCTACATTGTTGTCATCGAGTGTGCTACACCTCACTGAACCCTCAGATTCTCTACTCACAGCTCCATTTATATAGGCAATTTTGTACTACATGGCTCTTGCCTGACGTCACATACACTGCACGCCTCGCTCCCGGCTGAAATACGTCACTGCACTCGAAGCTGTCTTTCTTTGGTCTAGACCACACACTGCTTCAAATTTGTGTAACGTTGCGGATAATGTGGTGACATTATTTATACCTATTTATTTGACAAAAGAAACACATATTGAATTACTGTGTTACACAACATAATCGATTAACAACAACGTTTTTCTGTTTTAAATGTGAATATCCTTCATGAAGCGCCAAATTTAATATATAAATTATTGATCTGTATATAATCAGATAAGCGAAAAGGTAAATTCGTAATAGTGAGGATAATTATATCGAGTTTTAATAGCGAAAGCAAATACATAATTTAACGAAGAAAAATGTTTATGGAACCATACATACAGTAAAGAGAAGCTTGGGAAAATGTAGCGAGGATGCACTCCCATGCCGAAAACATTAGAATTTTCACAGTTACTCAAATATTTGGTTTTCACAATAATGAATCAGAATAAGCCATTGTAACCTTGCTAAACAAACTGACATAGGAATGAAAATACGTAACTAAACTGATGAAAATGTTGTCAAGCGATTTGTGTTATCAAACAGTTTTGTCATTGCAGTTCATTTACCAAGCCAAAGTTCTTGGTATTAAGTAGGATATTAAACGTAATTATTGCATGTGTTTACTCTGCTACTTTTACGACAAAAATTTCTGTCAATATAAATCTGATATTTACGGATTATTAATATGTTCCGTATAATACAATTGAAACATGTTCAGAAGATTCTCCAATGAAAATTGCAATGTAGATGAACCTGTCAAATACGAGGTGTGCCCGTAAAATAAGGTCTCCAATTTTATTTAATATAGAAAATACGCTTATTGACAATGAAGGAAAGGCGATCGATGCACCTTTTCATACGCTGTGGCAGTTTTTGTATACCCTTGTCATAGCACTCTCCCGCCAAGTTGCGCAGGTAGCGCTCAACCTCGTTTTTCATATCATCGTTGGTCTGGAAATGTGATCCACCCAGGTGTCACTTCAACTCAGGAAACAGATGATAATCACTAGGTGCTAAGTCTGGACTGTAGGGGGATGGATGAGGATATCCCATCCGAGCTGGGCCAGGAGATCAGCTTCGGTGAGAATTTTGGGGATCCACCTCGCACACACCTTGCAATAATGCTAATGTTCGGTCAAAATCTTGTCAGTCGTAGTCTTACTGACTTCAGGGATCAGTTCACACAGCTCGCGAACTGTCACACGCCGATCTTTAAGCATTTCTTGCTCCACTTTTGCAATTTTTTCGGCTAAAACCGAAGGCCGACCAGAACGCCGTTCGTCATGGACGCCTGTACGTCTTTCTTTGAACGCTCTGAGCCACTTTCGCACGTTTCTGACGTCCATACACATCGCATAACTGTCGATGAATTTCAGTTTGGTTGGTGCCTTTGGCACTCAAAAAACGGATCACTGCACGCAACTCGCACTTGGCGGCGGAAGTGATAGGTAGCTCCATCGCAAACGGCTGTCCATCCAAGACTAATGGCTGTAATGGGTTTGTTGTGATAGGGATTTGATGGGGTGAAACCAAGCTACACGCCAGTGTTGCCGGATCTTATCTACTAGCGTTCCTCACGGATCCAGCGCCTTGGAGATCTTATTTTACGGACATTCCTTTTAAATGTAATAAACGTGCAAGTGTATCCACAATCACTTCCAACCATCGATACGCAGAGAATTTTGCTTCATTAAGGAAAGATGGTATAAATCGAATCCTGTAAATATCAGTTACCTCTTCCGAAAGCGGTCTGACGGTGAACCGTGGTGCAGTTAGTATATTTCAACTTCCAGAAAAGTGAATGAATTAGAATAAGCTCTTGGGTCCAATTATTGGTTAGTCTGAAACAATTTTAAAATGTGATTCCATTAAGAATGTTGTTTTATATGCACATAGACGGGAATGCGTCTTCTCTGGCATGTGTGAGGGAGAGAGAGGGAGGGGGATAAAAAGGTGTGTGTATGTGTGTGCGTGTGTGTGTTAGGCGTGTATTATTAATTTAGTTAAATGTCCTATCATAGTATCGTTGATAACTATATCGGACTAGAACATTATGGCTCCCTTTCCAGCAGTTACGTCTTGTCATACGAAAAGACCTTTCTAGAAAGGGAAATTATACTTCTTACCATTCCCTAGTATTTACTCTTCAGTTATTCTTTAAAATAAGTTTCATTTTCATTATAAATTTCCCTAAATGTACGGCTAGTATAAAGGCTGGATCCGTTTCTGTGTAGGAAAATAATTGAAATCAAAAGAACAAAATAAAAGTAGACCCTAGGACAGAGTAATGTACAATTCATCAACATTAATTCCATATAGCCACCCTGAATATTCACATATAAATATCAGATAAGCAAAATTGAGTGACACTTTCTAGCATTCCAGGTGTGATTTTATGAACCGCCAGATTAAAACGCTACTTTAAATTGGCAGTGGTAGTGATTTTATCTTTGATTACCTCTTATTTGAAGCATCACCATGCAGAAACGTCAAGATATGTCAAGTCAAGACAACGTGGAACCAGATGATCTATGAGCCCCTGCCAATCCACCTACGTAGAAACGGCTTTGCGAGAATTCGCCAACAGACAGAGAGACGTAAAATACCAAAACCCGTTTCCAAGATGCCATCTTGCCGCATTTGTGGTTGAAGGAACAGCTGCAGTGCGTCCAGGGGAGGGGACCCGTCCCCTTCAGCTGCTGTGGTGTGAACGCTGCGGATCCCTAGCACTCTTGGTATCTCTGACGTTACTAGAGGAATCTCGGGCCAAGCATTCGAGCCCCTCTCTGAATGGGAGTTGTTCGGATTGGGCTGGACTCGAGGGGGCAGGGGTTTCCGATACTCGTGGGAGATCGGTAACGATATGCAGAGTACAGAGTGTAGAGTACAACACGGACAGGGTTGAGGGGAGCCATATATTCCCGCGTACTACACTGCATAGCTAGTAGAATGTGTGCCAGATCACCAGGCGGCCCTACCGAGGTTAATCGGTAGCCTTCCTCTTTAGGGTTGGCGCGCGTAAGTGGCGTATCCTCTTCCATCCCGTCTTGAGCCCACAGGATCAGATGGGGGGCTTGTTGGTCTCTAGGTCTTGCCCTATGGAAAGCCCCACGGAGGCGCCGGTAGCCCTTTTCGGACAGCTCGGTAACTCCCTGGTCGCTAGAGGGGGAGGGTCAGTGTTCACTCTGTATGGATTACCCTGTGTGTGTGTGTGTGTGTGTGTGTGTGTGTGTGTGTGTGTGTGTGTGTGTGTGTGTGTGTCCAGATACCCAATTCCTATGATTGTTGGTTCTATGACGAAAAATGGTCCATAAATCTTAGACATTTTAATCCTCAACAGCCAATAGCGTGCAGCGTATCCTGTAGGCGGTTCATTAGCCTACACTCCACAGTCATCGTTGAGCATACCAAATGTGTAGAAGGTGACTTGATCGTTGAAAATCATTTTATAGCTTATTATCCATTCCACATATTGCTTCGCGACAAATGTAATACTCCCTTTCCAGCGTATGACATATTTGGCGATAATATGATCGTATTTTAATCTGTATGGAGAATGTAGTTCACACTATTTCGATATAACATCCTAGCTGATGCTTCTGGCTCTTGGTCATCCGATACTAGGTCATCAGGTATAGTTTGAACCGGTGCACTGTGTCTCCGTGAACGTTTCTTATCCTGCACACTACCCTTGGTTTTATTTTTGAACCAATAGTGGCACTGCGATTTCATTACGGAGGGGATTCGGTACGTAGACCACCATGCAGGGTCCATTGTTCCTATGCCTCCAATTGGGGGCACCCCGGGAGGAAGGATGAGGTGAAGGAGACAGAGGACAGCCGAACCAAGGAGCCACGACAGTACAGATGGCAGGGTCCCTACCATTTACTTGGCAAGAGACTTCCCCCGACAGGCCAGGACAACGAACTTGCTCCCCCACAACGGGTCGGCAACGAGCCCAGCAGCAGAGCCCTAATGGTCCCAGGCAGGCGATCCGTGCCCCAAAGGTCCCTGGCTGGTTGTCCCGAAATGGTCCCAGCAGAGGAGCAGAGACCGGCAACCGACCTACCGGAGGAGTAAGTAGCTTTCCTCAGAGCATATCATCCCGCCATGCACCGCCGAGACACCCGCTGACACTTCTACCCTGAAAGAAACCACCAGATGAGAGATGATGTGAAATGATAATGGAGATGAAATGAAGGGACAGGAAATTCGGAGGATGTAACTAACCTACCCAGCATTCGCCTAACGACCCGCGAAAACCCCGAAAGAACCCATGGGTCAGGTAAGTCGGTAACGGGAATCAAACCCGGGCCTCCGGAATGCGGGCCACAGACGAAACCGCCTGAGCCATCCCGCTCTGTAGCAGATTCTTAAACCGATTCTTAAACAAAGGCACAAACACTCAAACTATATATACACACATTTCGTCTAGAAATTACCTGGAATTGATGATATTAAAAAGTATCCTATAAGACAGGATTTAAAATTATTGTTGTCACTTTCCTCTTTACCCTCACGGAGCTTGATGGTCATCTGTCATCTAGTATGTTTACAGGACACCATTTTGTTAGTGGATCTCAAAGGTGTGTTGTGCTTTTACAACGAATAAAAGTATTGAACAAAGAACCTGCCTTAAATTTTGCATATTGAATGGTATTTCGTGTGCCGAATCGCTGAAAATATTACATAGGGCTTACAGTAAATCGAATTTATGAAATAACACGTGAGTGGTACAGTCAAGACACAAGTGGTCGAAACTGAACATCGCTAAAATGAAGGAAATAGTTTCTAAAAATCGACATCTAGGTCTGTGAGAGATTGCTGCTGAAATTTCTGTGTATCATGAATCAATTCGTAGCATTTTAAGCGTTTGTTTGGGCATGATACGTGTTGCCGCTCGATTGGTTCTGAAAGATTTGAAGTTTCTGCAAAAACTCAATCGCTGCGTAAAGATCGCTGAAAAGCGAGCCAACTCTGACAACCACATTCATGAAAAGCATTGAAACTGGTAATGAGACATGGGTTTACGAGTTTGTCAAGTAAACCAATCGACAAGCTCCCGAGAGGTGCCTTCCAACTGAAACAAAACCGAAAAGGTCAAGTCAAACTCAACCAAAACTAAAAGTTACGCCAACAGCTTTTTTTTCGATTTTCGCGGTGTCGTGCATTCGGAATTCTTGACAGAAGGTCAGCCGGTAAATAAAGACTATTATCTAAGCGTTATGCGGCGTTTGAGAGATAAAGTACGGCGAGAAAGTGCAGATTTTTAAAAGACAACTCATGGATTCTGTACCACGATATCGCCCCAGCTCACAAGGCTATCGTTCTCTACGAACGCTTAAAAACCGTTAATAATTTCATCGAACAATAGGCGTGTTCACCTGATCTGGTTCCGGTTCTTTTTCCAAAACACAAGTTACTATTTGGAGGCACCCGTTTTCAAAAAGACATAAAGGAAAATTCATTTTAAAATCGCAAAACACCTTGGAGATGCTCTAACAAAATGGCTCCCTGCAAACCAATTGACAATCGAACCGCGCGTGGGTCATACTTCATTAGATGTTTTGTGCTGCATAACCTTTCAGTGCCAATATCAAATCTGTAAAACACCTTGGAGTAGACATGGTTCATAGGTTGATTACAGTATTTGAAATAGTATTGGTCTATATGGCTTTGTGTTTTCAATTCTTCTTTTCCTCCTCCGATACATTACGTTAGGTCCTTGCGTGGGAAAGTGCATTGTTCCAGTAGAGAAATGGAAGTCCTAGCAGAGTTTATGGCATGAGGTAGGACATCCAGCTAAATAGGAATTGTCTCAAAGCCATTTTGAAATCTAAGCTTGGCATCGCACAGCTCCTAGAATATTTTCCGCGGGCTGTATTCTTTCTACAGGTCACATTAAATACAAAAATAGCCACAAGTTGGACAAAGTCTAGACGAAATTCTAAGGAAAGTAGTGGCTCGACATCCCTCTTAATATAGCTAGAATCTTGAGGCGGTCCGACCCGTAGCGAACCACGTCGAATTCTCCCTTCAGCTCAACGCCTCACAATTAAGGTTTGGTGATGTGCGGAGATTCACGATAGGGATATTGGTTTCGAATCGAGGTGCCTTATGATGTAGCTCTGGCCTGAGGACTCTTCTGAGCTTCAGCGAGAGGGTGCGTCCTGACTTGTTCTGGGTTGAATAAAAAAAAGACCTCGAATTTTGTGGATGAAAGTTTATTGTTGTCTTTTAGACGCCTTTGTTCGCCACCGTGAAATTGTCATCCGCGTGGTTGCTGTGTAGGAATAGCGCGGTGTAGCTGAACCATAAATATATCGCATCCCTTATATGTTCACCTTTGCGCTAATTCTCACTGGCACGTCTGTTACGTGCTGTATGTTTTGGAGTTTGAAAAATAACGTGAAGTAATAACTTTCCATTGGCTGGCAGCTATCACCACTTACGTTCATTGTTCATATATTCCAGTTTTTGAACCTAATATGAAATCGCTTTCTCTTTTATCTCGGTGAGATACATTATACCAGCTCACATTTGCAAAGGCCTGGGCTAAATCCTGCAGCCTTTTGTGACTATTACATCCGTGAATTCTAGGAAGAACAGTGACTGGAAAGGACGGTGTCTCGCACTGCCTTGGGCTAAGTCAAACAATAGGTAATGTTTCCAGTCAGGTTAGGGTGTGGGGACCAGAGTGTCCAAGAATCTTCAGAGACTTTAGATTGAGAAAAATATTTATGTTAGATAAGTATTGCTGTATTACTTATACATCTAAATATGATTCTTGCTTTCAGCCTGAATGTTCATGTGGGTGACTATAATGTTTATTGTTATTATTATTATTGTTAATTCTTTATTATTGTTATTATTAATTATTATTATTGGTCCTGCCCTACATGACCGCGTCAATCTACTGGATAGATTCTATAGTTCGAGGCTGCAGATACTATTTGTATGAACGACACACCCTTTTCTCATTTACAAAACAGCAGTTGTGCCGGCATTGCCTGACATTGACGTTGACTGAGTGACGTTCGGTGACTTGGGTGTTGTGCCCTACATGTTTATTCCGTTATCAACCATATCAGCCTGGATTTACATGTCATCAGGACTTTCAGGGTGCTTTAAAAAGTATACAGGTTACATATATCTGCACCAATAATTCATAAATATTGACTTCAGCGTTACTAAATCTACAAAATTTCTACTTTAAGTTTTGATAGCCATTAAAGCTTCACGTCATTTTCAAGATGTAAAATGAATAAATGAATATTTATCCCTCACAGTTACATAAATATGCTACATAAAGTATAATCTACCATAACTTTTATTTAAATAGTACACTATTTTGTTTTATAACACCGTGTTCTCTTTTTTTGGTTACTTGCCTATATTAAATTATGGTTCCAATACATCTCCTTGTTGTTTGGTTTTTGTTCGAAAACATGTACTCTTTGCTAAACTTGTCTTCCTTTGTATTAGACTATCCAAATGCTTTCCTATGTCTGTATTTAATTCTATTTTCAGTGTAGTCATTCACACCCATCTCCCCTTAACCTAGCCAAGTGGTCGTTAGGCATTTTTTTCTTCCTTTAGTGTCATAATTCTCCTGCTCAGTATTTTACAGTTTAAGTTTTTTCTACCTTTGTTAACGTGTTTTTCACCGAGTGCGATGACTCAGGCGGTTTCATCTGTGGCCCGCATTTGGGAAGCCCGGGTTCGATTCCCGTGTCCGACTTCCTTGAACCCTAGGTTTCTTTTTGATATTTTTCGACTTGCTAGGCAAATGCTGGATAGGTTAATTACATCATCCGAATTTCCTGTCCCTCCATTTCATGTCCATTATCATTTCACATCATCTCTCATCTGGTGGTCTCTATCAGGGTAGCAGTGTCGGTGGGTATCTCGGCGGTGCATGGCGAGATGATATGCTATGAGGAACACTACTTCCTCCTCCGGTAGGTCGGTTGCCGGTCTCCGCTCCTCTTCTGGGGCCATTTCGGGACCGACAGTCAGGGACTTTTAGGCTCCACCAAACTCGTTACCGTCCCGCTGTAGGGTAGCCAGTTCGTTGTCTTGACCTGTAGGGGGAAATGTCCAAATAAACTGTACGGGCCCTGCCATCTGTACTGTTGTGGCTCCATGGGTCGGCCGCCCTCTGTCTCCTTCGCCTCATCATTCCTCCCAGGTGTGCCCCACTTGGGGGCATAGGAACAATGTGCCAAGAATTGTGGCCTACGTACCAAATCCCCTCCGTAATGAAATCCTAATCCTAGCGTGTTTTCCCATTTTTCTTTATTTGACTTGAATTCAACAGTCATTTAAATCCGTATTAAATTTAATTACGTATAAGACACTTTGTTATATCTTCGACATGACTTGTGGCTTTCAGGACTATTGACTCCTGTGCTTTCTCATGGGAACCCTCCTCGCCTTAGTTTATCATACATCCCTAAGTACTTTTCCCTACGTCAGACTGTTTCTATTTCCCTAGATAGCCTCAAGGAACAATTTACTTTTGTACTGCCAAATATGTCTTGGGTGTCTCATTGTGTTCTAGTCTTATTTGTATTCCATTCCAAAATACCCTGATGTCATATTCTGCATTTAACTACGTATCTTCCATTCCTAAATATATGCTCTTTGAAAACCATGAAATAAAATTGAAATTATTTTCCAGTATATATGTTTTGATCGAATAAAAGCTGCTAAATAATCCTCTTCCCTTTTCTTTTGAATATGAAATAATAGGTAATAATATTTCTGTGTTTCAAACTGGAAATTATACACAAGTATTTCATTGCTTTTGTGGTAATTTTGATCTAGATGGATTACCTACAACTTCTAAATCAACTGCCCCATTCGATTATACCAATAAATAACCTAAATGCTGTTTGTAAAAGGATCTATTGATTTTGCCCACCTCTTTCCCAAACTAATTTACTCCACACATCTCAACCCCACGTAATATTTTATTTTCCAATGATATTTTAGTTTTTTCTGTAGCCATTTTTATTTCCTATTCTCCCCAACTTCCATTGGAACTTAATTCTGTACCTAATTACTCAGATTGCCTTACCACCTTTCGTTACTTCGTTTAATCCGTTATTGCTCAATCTTATCTAATGAAGTTCCCTTTTAAGAATAACTTTATTGTTTATTTTCATTTGATATATATTTAGTGCCCATTTTTTTAACAAGTTGGAACTTAATTGCCTTCCTCATCGCTCCAAAGGTTATAGTTCCGATTGCTAGATCATTTGCAGAAGGCATCCTTTGAAAGATGTAATGTAAGGATTGAAATTTTGCGTAAGTGTAACGTCCTATAAAACTGTACTATAAGGAAAAGTTTTACTGAAAAGAAAACGTTGATCAGAGATTTCATGAATCTTTAAATGTTAAATTAGCTGAAAACCAAAAGTCCACGGTGTATACATCTTCATAAAATGCAGTTTTGTTAACATGATTAGTTGTGATATTAACAACAGTGCATACTGTGAAAAAATTTAAACAATGTTTTCATGTTGTACATTAATGCTCTGCTAAGAATAGATATAATATAAATATACATATAATATAAATCTTTATAGCATTAATTATAGCAGATCTGAGTGTCGACAAGCGTTCGTATCTGTGAAGACAGAATGCAACGCGACGCAAAGCCCAGAATAGCAATTGGATTGCGCAAGCATCGGTACCAGTGTCCCGCACCGCATATATCTCCAGAATCAAAATACACCAAAAACATGAGAAGGAAATAGAACAAAGAGAAAATGATGGAAAGAAATCCGGGTATAAATGTGAAGAACTTAGCATTCCCTTGAGGGACAAGGATAAACCACAAAAACACAAGTGAGTGCGTGGACCATGGTTATCGGAAGCACCGACCGCCCAAATGCGAGTTGCAACATGTACCAGGGCATTACCTCACCTGCATTATTCAACATATGGTTAAAATTACAACTTTTGTTGTAATTTACGTCCTCCAAAGGTAAGTCATATTGGACGATGAATGGAATGGGTGAAAGGAAGCTCAAATGAGCCCAGGGTCCATAGAGCTTAGAGTTGCCCGACATTCGTCTTTCAGGATAAGGGAAAAACCCCGGAAAAAACCTTATCCAACTAACTCACCCTGACCAAGATTCGAACTCGGGACCTTTTGAACTTGAGGCAGACATGCTACCACCACGCTACCGAGGCGGGCTAACATTACCAATGGCCATCTTTATGTTGTTCTGGCTACAATGTACGTAGTACACAATCTATCTATTACAACTCCAGAGTTAATATCGTAATACACGATTATTTTAGGCTTTTTCTCGTCACCTTCTGACACTTATTCCGAGAAACTTGTAGACCCGAGACCAAAACTACTGTTTTACCCTTTTTGGAACATATGAAACAAGTGTTTGGATTTTTTGTGAAGCCAAGTGCGCTTTTGTATTGACTGCAAATTACAGCGCAAATCCTTCTCGTTCTTGTATATTGAACCGACAACAGAAAGTTGCCTTTTGACCAGCTCATTCACCGTGGATGCACTAATAAACCAGTCATCTGGTGTAACATTTCTGCCAGTGTTTAGATTGGTTCAGTTGGTCTTAGTACTACAGCTTCTGCGGAATTACTTTGCAAATGTGGTCCATCTGGCTACTGTCCGTAATAAATCTCCATATTAGTGTTGTAAAACATTGTGTATTGCTCAAACAATATCTTTATGACGTGCTTGTTTGGCTTAGCTGGTGTATATTGCCTAAAACCATATCGACCACTAAATGCAGGTAATTGCTCGTCGACTGTGACGTTCTGTCCAAAGAAAATAATACTTCTGACATTTATTTACAAGCATTGTGAACATCTCTCTAACGTCAGACAATTTGTTCAATAGCAATGAATACCATTTGGTACTCACGACGAAGTACTAATGGCTCCTTCCACTGGCAAGCAATACTTCACTACCTATTATCCAAGAAAAAGAAAATGTTATTGGTAAAAGAAGAAAAGACTGTAAGAAGTATAGGTGAATACCTGGGGAAAGTTAGAGAGAAATAGTTAAGATTGATGAAGAATAACTAACAATTAAGGGCTGGAGAACTAGAACGAGGGATATAAGAGAGAGGAGGGACATCAATACACGAAAAACCAGAGACTATGTGCATTGAGACCAATACTTGAGGCAAGCTGGTAGGAAGGGTCCGTTAGATGGCAATAAGTCATTTTTATTGTGTGAAATAAATGTTACAAATGCCAATGTATCAATGACAATGTAATAGAAGAAAGATGAGAAATAAATAATTCTAGTTCTATTATCCAAGAAAAATATGTCGTCAATATAACGAGAGTAGGCGCTAGACCTGTACGACATCTAACAGCTGCCCGCCTCGGTAGCGTACATGGTAAAGTCTGTCTAGTCAACGCGAGTTCAGTTCGGCCGCCTCCTTTGACGAACCCTTATAATCGTTTTACAACACAGTCCCTCCTTCTGCCAGTCCTTTCTGCAAGGTTGCCACCTTTTTCGATACGTCATGGGTATCGTACGAGGTTTCGTCTAAATAAATTATCTTATGTCCATTACTGCGAAACTTCCTTAGTTTTGACAAATATATCGCCAAGCTACAATTCTAATGGATTCGATAATAACCATTATCTTATTCGAAGTACTATTTGAAACCCAGCTCCTTTAGGAGGCTGCGCGAAGTACAGTGCCCATAACGAAAATCACAAATTTCTTGCAAATGTGCAACCAATTCATCTAAGGTGGGCGCTCTCCCTTTTCCATAGAATCTATAAATTTATCGGCGAATTAAATCGGATGTTACAGAAACGTTTCCTTTTGTTTTCACACTTGATCGGGGATTTTGGTAATCCTTTCGTCACAATTTTTCTTACTGTGTTTCTGTGAATACCCAGAATTTATTTAATTGCATACCAAGATTATTTTTCAGCACATATTTATATGTGTTCAAAGCAAGCGCTTGAATTTTCTTAGAAACAGTTCCCGTTATACCTTTATTTCTGAGGTTTTTGCAGTAATATAACTTGGCCCAGCAGCACTTTCCAATTTATTCACACTATTGCCAACACTTTGATTATTTCCATTTGACTGAAAGTTATCCACTACTTCATTCGCATTTACCACTGCATTTCCCTCCCACAGTCTCCACATCGTGACACACAACGATTTTCCGCACGTAATCAAACAGATCAACTGGAAGTTGTAACTTTGGCAACTGAGACTCCATGTGGAGTAAACATGCAACTGTCATTTCAAGAAAATCAGAGTTGCTATTGGTCTTTAATGATAATGTTCCATTTCTAAAGTGTGGAGGTAGATTTATGACGGGTATTATTGGGCGATAGCGTCCGTTTCCTTTGGCGCGCAACTGCACTCGCGTTGACTAGACAGACTAGCATGTCTGCCTCACGTTCAAGAGGTCCCGTGTTCGCATCTCGGTCAGGGTGAGTTACCTGGATAAGGTTTTTTTTCCGTGGTTTCCCTTATCCTTCAAGACGAATGTCGGGTGAGTCTGAGCTCCATGGACCCTGGACTCATTTGAGCATCTTTTCACCCAATTCATTCACCATCCGATATGACTTAACGTTGGAAGAGGTAAATTACAAAAATAAAAAAAATCGAACTGCTGATTCGTCATTCTTGCAACTACAATAAGATAGAAAAATTGGTCGCCGCAGCAATCGTTTGAGTAAGATGAAATGTTAGATGTCTTAGACAGACAATTACGTAGGTGCGTTCGTTCGTAAAACACAATATTTAATAAAGCTAGGGGGCTCCCAGACCTCACTCGACTAACGGATGGTTAAGTATATTCTTCGGGTGGTAATATCTCAGGTAGAATCCCAGAGAGATCCAAATACTCGAAAACTGAGCAGCAGGCCACATTCATTAATTTCAGGTACTCATGGTTAAAGTGCTGATAGACTTGAAATGCTTAAAATCTTAAATTTGTCCAGAATGCCTTCGTTCTCCATAGATTCACTTATTTAACACCCGACGTCACCCAACATCATACGAATAAACGGCCAGCTAGGGAGGCAGGTTTTTCGAGAGACACGAGATAAGTTTTTCCCGCTCTGTTTTTGAGGATTTATATTCCAGAACATCCAAATAACTTCAGAATATCTGTGTTCTTACTGCTTATTTGAAATCGAACGCCGGTCTCCAAAGCAAAGGCCTCCTAGCGGTCAACTGGTGAGTACATATTGTCCTTAATCATATGTGCAAGAGTTCAAAAGCTGCAATTGTCTCTGATTGTGTGTCAAGCCATTGGACTTAATCTGCGTTATAATATTATGTTCACAATACATGTTTATAATATTATTATAGCTAATAACTGTATATCTTCAAAGTATAGCTTGTGAATGCTCTTCATTCCAAGTGTAAATTGTTCAATTAGGGGAACCCAAAGTTGAAGATATTATTAAACCACTAAGTCTGAGCAACACGCACTTTCGGAGGCGTTAATTACTTTACAGCTAATCTTTTTTATTACTTTGAATTTTTAAATTCAGAAATGTTAATCTATTTGTCTATCTCTTTACCATGTAGAATCAATGAATGGAATTTCTCTATTAAAATATTTGTCTTCCATCTAAGCCTAGTATACTTCCCTAATACTGTTTTACCCATAAGGAAGTAATATAACACTTCCTCAAAAGCTTTTTTATTTTTATAATAATAAGTTTATAGGTTACCTAATAATGCAAAAGGAAAGTTATGTAGTTATCAAGTTTTTTTAACAATACTCAGAAGAATTCATTGAAAACTGACGCATAAAACGTGAGATATTTTAAACACAAAATTTTAAACACTAATGCTGATTAGTTTTAATTCACTTGCTTTATAAAGCATTCTGTTTTATTCTACATTGGAGCTTCATATTGTGAACCAAATTTATTTATTATGAAATGTTTTAGCAATATTTCCATTTTTACAGCAATAAAAGTATGTAAGCATTTGTAAGAATTTTTGTAATAATCTGTATTTAATTCAATAAATATGTATTAGTTATCAAACTTCGTATTTCTAACAACATATATATCAGCAATTGACTTAGATCTATGAGCCAGTTATATTATTTCCTTAAGGTTAAACCAAGCAACTTTTTCATTTAATCATATTGGAGTAATTTATGTACACTTTTTCATATGATATATGTTTTTGCTTTTGTGGTTTGCGAAATGTTTAGATTTACCTGTGTTATGAAATCTATTCCCAGACCACTAAATGATATTATATAGATGATGCTACTTCTGTTTGGGAATTGTGACACTTTAGAAATGGTAGTGACTGGAATAACCGTATTGTCTGAGGCGAGTATTCAGTGCTTACAGAATGGAGGTGTGAACGTTTTATGGTCTCCTAGAGATTATCATGCTGACCCTTGCGTAGGGAGCAGTACAGTATGTACATTCAGCAGCAAAATGAGACAATCGTCAGGCAGGGGAAATCTAGTTCTAGCTCAACATGTATCTGAATGTAACGCAGTGACTCTAGAAGCACTTATTATAAGGGTATAGTGAAAATGGAATTATATAAAGAAGTAGATATAACATTAAGTTCATTTATAACACTAGTGGATTTAATGCAAGTAACAATAGTGTGTTGGGAGACTGGTGCGAGGTGTTGCATTGCAAACATCACCAGAAGGGATCGATATGGCTTCCAGGTGTTGTCCTCTAGGGAGACATTATGTTGGTTGGACATTCCCTGTTTCAGATAATGGAAAGTGGTATTGTAAATGGCGAGCGGCATTCTACTGAGATAACCCTTTTCAGTATGCATCTGTTGGTCGATAGTTTGTATTACTTCGAAACCAGAAACATTCGACATATCCATTCTCTTATCTTTATACTCGCTGAATGAAGTATGTGAAATGAAATGGAAAATTAATATAGCTGCTTTTGAGTTGAAAGTTACCTGACACTCCTCTAAACAGGGCAAGGGAAACTTTCGAAAAAATCTTAGCCAAGCAATTTATTCTAATTATATTCAAATTGTATTTTGTTTCTCCGAAATTGAAAAAGTCATCTTGGTATAAAATGGAAAAATGTAATATGTGCAACTTAAATTTTTACGATACTGTCAGTTTTCCGGATTATATTGCCTCGTGTATGGTCGATGAATGCTTAGGAGTATATGGGTTTCGGAATTGACACTCTTGTGAGAGCCAACTAGTAGCTATTTGTCAGGATGTAGCTGATGCACTCGATGCAGGCGGTAAAGTGCATGCAATAGTTATTGACTTTACTAAAGCGTTTGACCTTGTACCTCATGGACCACTTATAGAAAAACTTTGCAATATGCAAATAGACAACAGAGCGATTATTTGGATTCGGGAAGTCTTGAGCGGACGAACCCAAAGAGTGCGCGTCGGAGATAGATTATCGTCCCCTACCGAAGTAACCTCAGGTGTCCCCCAGGGTAGCGTGATCGGGCCGTTGCTTTTCTTAGCATATGTAAATGATTTATGGAAAGAGATAACATCACAAATTCGGCTTTTTGCGGATGATTGTATAATCTATAGAAATATCAAGACCGAAGGTGACGTTAACAATTTGCAAGAAGATTTAAACAAAATTCAACTCTGGGCGCAATCCAATCAAATGGAGATAAATTCAAGTAAATGTAAAACAATTATATTTTCAAGGACAAGAACAGAAGAAAATGTGATGTATAAATTAGAAAACAAGAGAATACCCAGGGTAAGTAGCACTAGATATCTAGGTGTAATAATAAATGAAAGATTGGAATGGGGGGAACATGTAAACTCGGTCACTGGAAAAGCCTGCAAAGCATTACACTTTGTAATGAGAATATTAAAACGCAGCAATGGGAAATCGCGAAATTTAGCTTACACATCCTTAGTCCGACCAATATTAGAATATAGCGCTGCATGCTGGGATCCATATCGCGTTGGTCAAAAACAAGCACTCGAGAGAGTTCAAAAACGAGCAGCTAAATTTGTTGATAGAGGAATGCGATTTGAAAACCCTACAGGCACTGCTACCTCCTGGGAATCATTGGAGAAACGTAGAAAACGGGCAGGGCTATTTGCAATTTTTAGAGCATATAAGGGGGAACCTGCATGGAAAGATATAACAAAGCGGTTGTTGACACCATCATATAGGGGAAGGAATGATCACTCTAAAAATATAAGAAATAGGGAACAGAAAACTGATATAGGTAAATTTTCCTTTACCAATAGAACAATTAATGACTGGAACAATTTGACTGCAGAATTACTGGAGACTTTGCCTCCAAATGTAACTAATTTCAAAGAGAGGTGAAAAAGAAATCCTGTACAGTTACCATAGTGAATGAAAGGAATTGTATATATGTTGTAAGGAATTGTATATTATATTGTTACCATAGTGCATAGTCATAGTGCATGAAAGGAATTGTATATATGTTGTAAGGAATTGTATATTATATTGTAAGGAGTTGTATATTATACTGTAAAGAATTGTATATCATACTGTAAAGAATTGTATATTATATTGACAGCACTGCCACCGGGCCATGCTCTAAGCAGTGAAATAAAGTATCTAAATTCAGGAATCTAGTTATTTAATACTTATTACCTGTGTCGTGAATTGTTGGCACATTTTACCAATTTTTATGTCCTTATTTTTGCTGAGTCGTGGTAGCAAGGAAACGCGACGTTTCTCATGACATCAGCTTCTGACATCAACTTCCTGTTTGTTTGTGCATTTCGACCACGAGTAGGTGGCTTGATGTGGATTTAGCTAACTAGTAATCTGGGTCATCCAGATCCGAATTGAAGTTAGGATAGTTTCAGAAATATGATTATGCTGAGGTGTGATGGTAATCACTCATTTAGCTTTTAGTAGCGTTGGAATGCCGACTTAGCACAAGATCGCCATGTTGGAAGAGGAAGTATTTAATGAGTGCTGATTTTGGCAGTCAGGGTTGGGTTCTTCCGAAGGTTACACTTGATCTTAGAAAGAGGGTCGCTATGCCGCCCGTAAGTGGTGGCTCCTCTACAGTATACCACAGGAGAGTATCTCCGAGGCATGAGAAGCAGGAGGGTTAGAGAAGGTTCCCACACCCTCCCTGGATAGATTTGACACCCCATGCCAGTTCAGTTACAGACCCTTCAAAAACATGCGGAAGGCTTCGACTTTTAAGAAAGAGTTTTCTCGGTTTTAGTGTTATAGAGTGAATAGGGCGCATGTTTTTTTAACGGTTCTGCTCCTTGTGTAGCATGCGTACCTGTCACACACATTCATTGTCCTTATCCCACTATTTAAGGGGCGCATTCCCTTCAGAGACTTACTCTGCGTTGATGGACAGTACATCAATCCTCTAACACACACAACACGCATATCCAAGGTATGACCTGTTTGGATATTTGTATAGGTCTGTAACAGTTACCGCCATTTCACTGTTATTCTCTTCAAGACTTCGGAAGTACTTTATACTTAAACACAATAATTAGAATATTTGCCATATTATAGGACTCAATGCTTTCTCCAGTTATCTCAATCTTGCTCTTACTTTGTTCTACCACTAGTTCAACCATATGGCTCCCTTATATTTTAGCTGCTCTCCTAGTTACGGAGTAGACTGCAATATTTTGGTGAACGAACTTAAAGTTGCAATGTATTCACCATAACATAACGGTGGAGTCGCCTAGATTCGCCCACTGACGTAGCAATATCAAAGTCATTGGAATGCCGAAAATTTGTCCAGTGTTTTATGCCCGAACATTCCGGCAGTAAATGTCGCTTTTAAGCACACTTAAAAGTCTTTGTTTTGGGCCTGGTTTGAACCCGTGACCCTTGGACCAGTAGACCAGTGCCTATCCTTTAGTACAGACTGTTACAACATGGAGCTTGACTTTTAGAGCAAATAAGAAGGTAACCACAATAACAGTGCTGAATGAGAAAGTTCACTTACAACTTCCTTTTTGGGATTTGGAGTGATCAGTGGGAAAGTGTAGTGCAATGTGATCAAGATTAACTAATAGCTTTCTCAATATATTTAAGGTGTAAAGTTTGTCTAGTTAGATTACACTTGTTTGTTTCTCTCTTCAAATTTAAACGCTTCTCTTTTGTGCTTTATTGTCAAAATACTGAAGTATAAATATTTTTGGAGCCTACACTTATAGATCAAAATGGTGTTGGATTTTAAGTCATGATAAATTACTTCAAACAGCCATAAACATTCATGCTTCCTTCGTATTAATTTGGGGCGAAGCTAGCACGATAATGATAATTTTTTTTTTTTTTTTTTTTTTTTTTTTTTTTTTGCAAAATTACTGGGACGGTTTGAGGCAGAGAACTGATTCATCCAATGCGAGATAATTTAGGAACACAGTCTAAAACGTATATTTTGTGTTATTAAAACACAATATCTGTATTGCTAAAACGAAATATACATATCATTCGGTTATTTTATATCCGCAAGGTATTCCTTGATAGAACAATCTGAAATCTGCACTAAGTATTACCTCATTGTACGTATCTATGCAGCCAGTCCTATTGTTTCGTGTGCTTCAGTTACGTCAGCAAATTGGAGGTACATGTTCTGAAACCTCTTCCTTCCTTCCTTCCTTCCTTCCTTCCTTCCTTCCTTCCTTCCTTCGCCTGTTCTCTCTTTCCCTTCCTTTCCTTCTACCTTTCTCTGTTTATTTATTTTTTAAATATGCCTGTTGCTTTTGTTGATGTTCTGGACGAAATGCAGAAGAGATGTCAATCATACTTTGACGATCTCTGGTTACATTTTAAAAAATGATGACTTAACCATTACACGCAACGTACTAACTGCTTTTCGGTGTTGTTGAGATACGCGAAGTAGTCGATTGCCTATTCTATTTTATAGAGTTAAACAATTTCGAGGTGTTTCTTGTAATTTGCCCGAATCTTCAAGCAGTTGTCATTTTCTCAACGAAAGTCGTCATTCCCTCAAATCCTGCCAAAAGTATGTAATTTCGTCACCACAGAACGATGTGCTCTTTTAAAATGTTTCTGAGCTTAGTCTACTGCATCTTTGTATCTATTAGGAAACGCTCCAACGATAAGTCTAATCGGAGGATGGATGAATGTGTGATATAATGCTCAAATGAGCCCTGGGTGCATGGAGCTTACACTTGCCCGACATTCGTCCTTCAGGATAAGCGAAACTCCCGGAATAACCTTATACAGATAACTCGCCCTGATCGATATTCGAACCCGGGACCTCTTGAATGAGAGGCAGACGGGCTACCATCTACGGTACCAAGGTGGGCTAGGAAATGCATTGATATGGATTGAAGATTTATTTAGATAAACAAGAAGTAAATAAAACACTGCAGGTCTTAAGAATAATTACACAAGTAGGAATGATGTAAAGCCATATTTGCATAGATCCATTTGTGTCTGCCCTAACGCAGATATGCAACAGGACTGCAATATACCGATTGTCAGTGCCACTTAATCTTGAGACTGCTGGGACTGCAAGTTCAGATAGGACATGTAACTCATAATATTAAAGCCGCACTTAACAGTTGCTCAGAGACCTGTGGTTGCTTGTTAAAGTTTACGTCAATGAATAATACATGTATGCCTTTCCCGTCCGCCTCGCGTAGAATGGGAGGGAGAGGAGCAAATCGCAAACCCTTGAGGCACGGCATTGCACTTGAAGTTCGATATTATCAAAGGTGAAAGCTTTTCATAGCGTCATAACTAACGTTACTCCCTTCCCACTCCCTTGCGTGGAGGAGTATTTAGTACCCTGAGACTGTGTACACTTTATTGGCTCTGTAACAACAATGGAAAAGCGTGCGTGCACACATTGCTGCCATGAACATTAATTGTTCCTACTTCCTGATTCTCTATAAGAGATAATTCTCCATACAAGGTTACTAAGCCAGGTAGCAAAGCTGGAAGAACTGTAAACTGGAACGGAGAGAAGAAAATACATACAGGCAGGTGGAAGCAATATACCACGTTTTGATTCATACACTTCTCAATATCCTAAATATATTCTGAGTTTCACAATAGTTACGGTACTAATGGCATAGAGTAACATCGCTCGAATATGTTTTTCAAGTAAAAGGTATCAATCGAGTTCCGTAAATACATAAGATTGGTAAATATGCTTATATGAAGTAGTTTATCCGCACTATTTAAAAATGGCTACTTATATTAACTGCATTCATGATACAGTGAGGATCACGTGCACTAAACATTATGATGGATTGTGAGTCAATGTCAACCAAATCTCATTACTCCGTCGACATAGACACAAAGGAAATATATTTATTTGATTACGGTAACCGTAGAATGGTACAGATTATCCAGAATGAGGAAAAATAAGATTTTTGTGTAATTTACGTCCTCCAACGTTAAGTCATATCGCACGATGAATGAAATGGGTGAAATGATGCTCAAATGATTCCGGGGTCCATGGAGCTTAGTCATCTGATATTCGTCTATCAGGATAAGGGAAAATCCCGGAGAAAGCTTTATCTAGGTAAATCACCCTAATCGAAATTCGAACTCGTGACCTCTTGAATGTGAGGCAGACACACTACCATCTACGCTACCGAGGCGGGCAAATTAGATATGACTTCCTCTGAGGTCTGGTGGTTACCATTATGCTTTCGAAATCTAAAGATTATGGTTTCGATTCTTGAGTAGAAAACGGGGTTTTGTATAACAAGGATTGTTCCCTTTCATGAGATTGTAAAAGCAGGAAATGAGAATAAATGTGTGTGTCTGAAGAGTTCTGTAGAAATATGACATCCTGAGGCGTAAGAGTACTATGGCAACCAAAGGTCCCCTCCAAAAAGTTTAGCTGTTTCGTTCTGAATAATTACTACTTTTAAAGAAAGCCTCCCTTTTCATGCTGAACTAGAAACTGGAAGCTACTGCACGGCTTTTCTCCAAGAAAATCCAAGGTAAAGTATGAAGTGGCATATTGGCATTGTGATATGGGTACAATTCAGTACAATGAGTCAAATCGTCCATGAGAAAGCTTAGATTGCGTTGTCTAGCTTTAATCACAAACTTATAGATCTGCAACTTTGCTCTGACGATGGATCAGCAGCCATTATTAAATGGTAAGAATAAGCAATTATATTGTTACAAAATAGATTTGTGTATACATTAAGTGCGTCTACCAAAGGGTTTACAAACAACTCTATTACCAGGAGCGTAGCTCGAAGGATAGGGGAGTGGATGGTAGAGTGTTAGATTACGCTAGGAGCCGCATTAGAGTTAGAGACAACACAGCGTTCTATAAAATGTCAATTTACTATAACCTATTCATTCGGTTTCAATACAAGTCAGTCCGGAAGTCTTTAAGAAACTTGGGGTGAAAAAGTGTTAAGAGTTACATTCTTATGTTCAAGACCATACGGACCTACCTTGAGGATGTGTGATTGAGTATGGTTTGGGAGCCATACGCACCTATTGTGGAATCCCTAAACTGAACTCTTGTCAGCCTACACCAGGAGAAGACCAGTGCTGGCGGTGTGACGTCGGCTGCGTCATTTCTAACCGCCAAATATGCCCCCGAACGAAAGGCAGGTTAGCGTGTGACGTCACCACGCTGATTTCTGCTGCCCAAGAAGAAGGAAATAGTTTGATGTGTTGGGGTTCCGACAGCGTACGAAAGACAGGAAACGTATCGGGTGTCAATAATACGTACAACTTACATCTTGTGCGCTGTAATATTAATGCTGACACAACTGGTCACAGTTAATAAATAATTGCATTTTAGCTCTGTGCTATGAGAAAGATTATACTTCAACTCGTATTTTATTTGAAGGTCAGGTATGTTATAAAGTAAATAAACTAAGGCATAAATACATTTTCTCTCCAAATTACAGCAGACCTATTGAGAACAAAATTACGTGGAAATTGTCCGACACCTTCCTTTTCGCTTTTCTTTAACTAGTTTATCAATGTCAGGACGTAATATCTGGGAAATTTGTCATCGAAGGCTGCATGTTAGATTGCGATCCGACAAGGTAATTCTGGGTTTGGACTTCGCTAATTTCATAACAGAAGAAAATAATTGTTCCCACACGTATGTCGAGCCATCGTCCGTGTGACGAATGAATACAACCTCTAAAATCCCGTCTGGGAGAACTTCTTGTTAAAATTAGCCAAGTCTTTCTTGTGTGTAGAATTCTCCTTCAATAAATCATCACATTGTAAACTTAGCAGTTACATTTGGTACTTGGCAGCTACATTGTTGTGATCGAGTGCGCCTAACCCTCAGATTCTATACTCGCAGCACCATTTATATAGGCAACTTGATAATACCCAGCTCCTGCCTGACGTCACACGCATTGCAGGCCTCGCTCCTGGCTGAAATACGTCACAACTCTCGAAGCTGTCTTCCTCTGGCCTACACTGACTGCCTGCTCTAACACCCCAGCCCTTCTAACCTCCACTGCTGGCATAAGCAGCACCCTAATATGTGTCCTGCTAAAATGCTGACAAAGTGATATTCACATTACTCAGCAGAATTAAGAACTCCAGAACGTCCGAAGTCAACAAAAGTCAACAAAAGTGAGAATTGAGTCATAAGATCCTAGAATTCGATATATTCTTACGTTTTCTTCAACCATGCATGTGACAATATTTTCGTAATGCGTAGTTTGGCCAGACTACTGCTGTGATCCTTTCCCCGTACATTTACCTCCATGCGTACTTCTAAGGTCATTAAACGTCTCATTTTGTCTTTAAAATATTACAAGTTAATTAAATACATAAATCTTTGCTCAAGCATAACTTCCTGACACTTAACTGATGGGCTCTGGCTAGTTCACACTGCAATCTCTCTTGTTCGTAGAATATTTTAGAGATAAATAATTAATTATGATGGGATGATTTAAATATTAGGTGTATTCAGCGTTATCTCTATGTAGTCATCTGTTTAATGTACAGATCAATGTCAATTACTTCGGGAATGTTTTAGCCTGGTCATGTACTTTGAAAGTATAAAACGTTAAACGCTAAGACGCATAAGTCAGAACACTTCGGGAACAACTGAATGATGAAGATAAGATGTTAATGTAAATTTATTACACTATACAAGGTGTTGGAATGATCAGCGAATAACCGTCAAATAACTTAAATGACAAGTAATCAAGAACTAAATTTTTATTAAGTTCTCTTCTTCTTCAACTCCGTTCAGCCTATTCCGGCCAAGAGATTTTTTTTCTCTAAAATTTTCTGAATTTATCAGTCCCTTTGGTTGATATGATTATACAGACCTTAGAATGATATGTTCTGCTATTCGTTTTAATACTCTTTCCAGTTTTTTTCTACTATCTTACTTCTTTATTTGGGTCTACACTCGCAAACCCGCCTGCGGTGCCGTATGTAGTAAAAGCCGGCGTTAAACACTACACTACTACACTCGCAAACCGACCAGGGATCTAAGAATTTAGTTCCTGCTGTTTGCATACTTCGTTTGTGTAGTACCGTATTTGTCGCTCAAGGGCCTGTCGACCTTCCTGCCGGCCTCGCGCCTTACACATGCAAGGCAGACGTGGACGACCATACAAGCGAAATGGGAAGATATGGTGTGCATCACGGCACCGCCAGCCGACGGTTAGCTTTCTAGACCAGGGTTACCTACGAAGCGCAGCTTCTCAATTTCCTCACGATGCTGAATGGGCAGAGGTCCTATACCCGGGTCTTAAAATTCGCACACCCAAGGGCTAGGATCAATCCTAGGTGCATTTCTTGGCAGGGAACCCAAGCACAACGCTCTAGTCCACTACGCCACAGTGCAGGACACAATAAACGTGATGCTTTGTATAATATTTACAGCCGATTTCATCAGTCATTTACTTTTCTGTCTTCGAATAAGTACACCTAGTAGCCCAGATATCTGTTTTCTCTTCCCACAAAAACAGCTTTCTCACTGAATTCCTTTGACAGTGCCACCGCCAACGCCCCCTCCACCGCCCCCGCCGCCGCAACCGCTGCATTAACGGTGGCCATTACCTTCTGTTGATGCGTCTTTGTAAATTTCAAACTATAGGCAAAATAGGAGGAGTATAACTTGATTCAAATGAAATTAAAGAAATTGTTCACTGGATATTCACCAATAACACGTCTTCTTCAGGTATGAAGACATTCACTGTTTAAGTCATTCCCGATGCTCGTATTTTACAATTAGTTTTCTTTAATTTAAGCATTTCCAGTAAAAAATGGTTAGCTTTCCGACACAGATGTATGGGCATCAGCAGTAAGATCTAGGTGACCTGCAATTTAGTAATAATTGCCACATTGATCTTTGTTTCGTAGTCAGAACAATAATGTTACATTGGTTATGATAAATGTGGAAAACAAGAGTTATGGTGACTGGAAATTCGATGGAAAGTATCACGGGCAGAGTGTAAACAGTTAAATTCTAATAAACAGCACAAAATCATACCTTCCAGAACGTTTCCTTTCCAGCAAAAGGTTTACAACTTGCATAGGTTTTTGTAAGTGTTTTAGCGAACAAACCAATAATTTCATTAAATAGTTTTCTCCAAATGCAGAGCTGCATTCGGTTTACTTATTTTGGGGTAAAGTATTTACTGAAGACTGTTTATTGCAACATAAATATCTTCTAGTGAGAAAATAACTAAGAGGGCCTACGGTACCAAAAGCTCACGTAGCGTTTCCAAAACCCTTGAGCTGCATACAATGAAGAGAAAAGCAATATACTTCTGAAATTTAGAGCAATGAGTTATAACATCCAATTAGATATTTGTGATGTAGGACTTTTCAGAATGTGCTGACGCTAAGGAATATATTACTTGTCTTATTCCGAAATTAAAATATCTCTGCCAGGTAATTTTAGAGCCATATTTATTGAAAGGAACCAATTGCCTCTTGTAGTAATGAAGTACCTTTAACGCTGTGCCGAGAGTTCTGAGCTTTAAATTAAAGCCTATTTAACCAGATTTTAGTAGGAGGATAGGCTTTTCTTTTATTTTTTGTTACTAATGAAATATTTTATTATCTATGTTGGTACAAAGTAGTAAATAGAGTCAGCTGTGTAAATAGTAGTATTAGTGTCAATGTTGCATGCTTTACATGAATTTTGTTTAAATAATTTCACATTATCGAATATTAGCATGTAATGTATGTATATATATATATATATATATATAATTCTTACACTACACTCTCCTCGGTATTTTATTTTTAAAATAAGTAAGATCTAGTGGCGTTTCCTTAACAGTCGGTTCTTTTGCATCATATTCCGAATACATTATGGTCGCTTCCTGGCGCGTCGACCTTTAAATTCTTTAATCTCCTGCCGACGACGTCCTGCACCATGGCGTTCAGAGACTTGGTGTTGTTGCCGGCCTTCCCCTCTAGGCCATTAACGCGGCTCGCCAGGTCGTCGACGCGCTCGACCAACTCCATGATGTCCTACTTTGCGCCAGCCCACTGCTCCTCAAATTTGGCGGCGAGGACTTCGTTCGTAGACTTTATTTCAGTTAATTCGGCCTTCATTTCCGTGGCGAGGCTGTCGTTCGCCGCTTTCATTTCTGTGGTTAATTGGGCCTTCCTAGACGTCATCGTCGCGACCAAGTTGCTATTTGCATCGTTGTTGTTAATTCGGCCTTCATTTCTTCCATCTTCTCGGTGATGTTGTCGTTAGCCATCTTCATTTGTTTCAGCTCTGCGTCCAGGTTGTTATTTGCCGCTTCTTTTTTCGCAGCGAGCTTGTCATTCACCGTCTTCATTTCTTCCATTTTCTGTAAAATCATTTCCAATGCAGCCTCCATCGTGGTATGTCTCACTCCTGACACCAATTGTGACTTTGTGGATTCGAAATTCGAAATTCAAAATATTATTTATTTCCGTAAAAATATACTTTGGTCAATCCTTACAGTAGCAGAATTACGTCACATACACAATTACAGTCTTCCAAGGTTACTGACCATAACACAGAGTTCACTTTCAAATCACATTAGTTCCAGTTAGGACTGACTCCGTTTACGACTGCCACCCTGGCGTGTCGCGATATCCATTGATAATTATAGACTGTTCTAGAATTTTCTCTATCAATCAAGATGTCACTAGAATTTTCCATTTATCTAACTTTATTTGTTTCGGCAGAACTTTTATCTCCGAGCTATCTTTATTCTTTTCGGTACTCTCTTTCATCTCTGTGCGGCACTATCAGTTCCTTTGTGTGCACAAGCCACGCTATCGCGATAACAGGTTTGCGAAAATATGTTTACATACTCAACGCTTTTTCAACAAAACCTCTTTGACTGTTCCTGTTTTGTTTAAAACTAGAACTGAATACCTTAAAGGACACAGTGGTATTTTAGGTAACGAGAGAGCTGATTGCTTGGCTAAGAAGACTGCAGAATCCAATCTTCCTGTAACATACTCTTTATGTCCTATCTCTAATGTAAGGAGAATAGTACATCAACATATTTTTGAAGAATAGAACCAATAATGGCTAACAACTCCAAATGGAAGTTTAACAAAAACATTATTTTTCCCTAGTGTATATGACAGAGGAAAATGTGAAACTCTTGTACCAAATTTTGTATTGACACAATTTTTAAGTGGACATGGTAAATTTGGTGATTAGTTATCACGCTTTCACTTAACATCCAACCCCAAGTGCATGTGTGGTGAAGAATTTCAAACTGTGGTTCATCTCCTTTTCTGTTGTCCCATTTTCTGGAGAGAAAGAAAAGAATTAATATTCAAGCTAGACTCTCTAGGAACTGAATTTTCTGCTCCGCTCACATCTTTGCTAATGAAGCCACAACAGTATAAGTACTTCATGATGTTTATAAACTCAGTGTTTAAACGTCTGAAATAGTTTAAATTAATATTCATTAGATTAAAACATCATTTCTTCCTTCTAGTATTTAAAATATGTTGTTAAAATTGTACATTTTTATGTATAAAATCTAACCCTTATATACTACTGTGTAAAATAAGGTTCAATAAATCTGGATAAAAAAGAAACTATATTTGAATTTGTTTTGTTAATCATTCGTTAGGAATGTCTCCCAAATTAGCTTCCTTTAGATAACAGTGATATTATTTTCAACGTTCAGGTATTGTGCTAAAACCTGTTGATAAAATTACATTATTTTTAACATAGCCACAATTAACTTGGATCTAAAGTGGAGGAAAATAAGGGCAGCACACATTGGAAAAACAAAACGCATGCAATTTAGTTTCCAATTATTTCTGTACCTTTGGTAATTAACTGAAATTAAATTTATTTCCATAACAGCGTGAATGTTATATTTACTCCCCCAAGCTAATTTGTTTCATTATTAATAGTGGCCCCGTTGCCATTTGATCTCTGTGAGCGTTTATTTCGAAGGATGGGTGCAATAATACTCTGGGCTGTTGCAGATATTTAAGATAATTGTTACCAATTTCACTGGAAATCACAGTAGTGCGTAATGCAGAAGTGATTTAATATTATGTAATAATGAAACAGAAGAACGTTGCTGAGAGATAACATATTTTGCTCTCATTGTATTGACAGTCACATCACTTTATAGTCCCTAAACTGTAGTACTGGGCATAATCCTAATGTAATAAGAGCCTCAGAGCCCTCCCTGTAGTGCGTTCACTTCTACAGCCTCCCTAAGAAGCTGGATCATGTTCATCTTTTTGAAACACTGCTGTTGCTATTCAAATTCCCAAACTATGATTTACGAATGTATCAAACTATGAAACAGCTCTTATTCGTATTGTTGAGGAAGAAATTGCAGCAATTTCTCAATAAATTTAAAACAACTGCTTATCACAGAGTGAAACTGAAAATGCATTACGTTTAAAAGAAGCAAACAACTTCTGTTCAGATGTATTATTTTATCTTGACAGGAATCCTGCGCGGTAGGGATGAGTAGCAACTGTAGTGGGGATAGTGCACCTATCGCCACAGTGTGTCACACGCATAAGATTACGAGAGGGGAAGGCGGTGCATAACGTGTCTAAAAACAAATTTCATTCTCGAAGCCAGTTTTGCAGCTCTTATAAACTAAGTTGTTATTCTTACTATGGTAGTAATCTCCACGCTTTTGTTAGATATTAAATAGTACATAGGCATTTGGAACAAAACACTGTTGTCCTCCAGCAGGCATGATAAACAACTGTAGACCTTTTAGTATCGCTGCAAAGTCCCTGTAACGTATTTCACTCCAGGCATATGGTCCAGTATGTGCTGTATTTATATACGTTTCATCCATATAAATTATATAAACTTCCCTTGATATCTCTGAATATTTCGTAAATATTTAAGCCTTTTTTCACGTATGGTTCGATGTTCGATTAAAATTTATCTCTCACGCTTAGGGTTTTCTTTTTTCAAATAATCCTAGCTTCAGAAGAACTCTTCATAATGTTTAGACACTGCCTTGGAAGTCAGTAGAATTTTTAAGCTTCATAAGCACTTTCTTCAAAGTTGGTCTTTGCTTTTGTGCTTTAAAAATAATTCATAGTTCGCCTAACTACTTCTGAATTAAAACATCCAAATTAGATTTTGTGCATGTTCTTAATCTTTGTTTACTGGGCATGGAGAAGCACGTTGTTGCACTAGCACCAATGGCTTTTCTTTCCTTAATAACTATCCTAAACTGCTTTTAGACACAACTTTTGCCTCAGATACCCTACCCAACATTTTTATATCTGACCCAGACCATTGTTCCTTTTTTATAAATCTATGGATATTGGTTATTACTTCTCGTGTTTTTAAATGTAGCACTTTATTTCGGAATGTACTGCTAGGAGGCGTCATTTATAAATGCTCTCTTGCAACCAGGAGACAAGCACATTTTGATACAAGCTGCAGTGTTACCGAGTAGCTCTGCACGTGTTTAGTTGCTCGCAACTGGTACGCAACTGTCCTGCCCTCCCCTCCAGTTGCAATCGTTCTGAGGTGGACTCGTCTAGATACCACTGCGCATCGTTCTGCACCTTTCAAGATAAAAAATACATCTGTATTCAGCATGAAAGTATCTTATAAGATTTTAATTATTTTATTCATTACTAAGACTCTTAAAAATAAAAAAAGAGAAACATGGTTACAGTTCGTCTGGTTTCTCTTAAAATAGGGGGATTAGAGTACACCCTATGAAGGTATGTAAAACATGACTGCCTAATCCCACACCGCATCACTTCTATGTGCAATTGGTCTAGTTTATCTTTAAATATGGGAATTAGAAAGGGGGAGAGAGAGAACGCATAATTATCCGAGTAGGTAACCCATGACTGCTTAGTAACACCTCGCATTACTTCCATGAGGTCCAGAGTTCGAATCTTGGTTCAGGGTGAGTTACTTGGATAAGGGTTTTTCCAGGGTTTTCCCTTATTCTGAAAGACGAATGTTGCATAACTCTAAGCTCTAAGCACCCGGGCTCATTTGAGCACCATTTCACCCATTTCGTTCATCGTGCGATATGACCTAACATTGGAGAATGTAAATTACAAAAAATAACAAATAAAAAAAATCGCATTACTTCCATGCAATATTCCAATTGATTCCGCGATTATTGATTATATGGTAGCTATTCTTTTAATAATTTCAAGCGTAGAGCTTTAAATACTACTGGCAGATGTCGGTAGTATATAAACCTCCATTAGGATTTTTTTAGAGTCACTTTCTTTTAAATGTATGATGAAATTGTCCAACATATCAATTAATCCGTCTTTTCCCCAGTACAACATTTCTACTTCCTTCATTGATTTGTGCCCATATTAGCTCGACAGCACTCTTATCACAATGACACTGAGGTAAGGTATGGTCATTTAATTCAGCTATGGAGTCGACTGTAACAATTTGAACTTATCTATGTTTCTCTTAATTATATCGTACAACACCGGTTTTGATGCCATATTTTCATTAGTACCATGTTTCACTATCAGTATAAAGCACTTTCTGTAAACAAGCACTGCCTACAGCACCTGTCGCTGTCTGACGTACACTAGGCAGTCGCGGATACAAGTGGTAATGTGCTTACAAACTGTTTCACCCCTTCTTTGTCACAGGGAGGGGTAGCGCTAAGTAGGTCATGTTTCAAGTTAAACCAGACGAACCTTAAGCATTCAGCAAAGGCAGCTGACTTACCATATTCATTATACAACTTCTGCCAGTCACACGTTAATTTCACTCACAATCATACAATCTTTACCTCTCTATTTAAAGAAAAATCCTGTTACTTTTTAGCTTTATATAAAAACTCCACATCAGTGATATAGTCTTTACTGAAAGTTTTAATTAATGCAGTCTATCCAGTTTGTTCCATCTCTCTCTCTCTCTCTCTCTCTCTCTCTCTCTCTCTCTCTCTCTCTCTCTCTCTCTCTCTCTCTCTCTCTCTCTCTCTCTCTCTCTCTCTCTCTCTCTCTCTCTCTCTCTCTCTCTCTCTCTCTCTCTCTCTCTCTCTCTCTCTCTCTCTCTCTCTCTCTCTCTCTCTCTCTCTCTCTCTCTCTGACACACACACACACACACACATTCTTTTCTCCATAACTCAGTTCATTCACACTCAAATATTATATGCTGTATTTTTATTTTACTTACTTATCTATCCATCTATCCATCTGACTGCCTGTCGATCCGTCGATCTGCCGATCTGTTTACTTGTTTGTTTGAAAATCTCCTCTCTTCTCTTTCAGCCTGCATACATCCACTTTCACTCATGCTATACCTTTTATTTATATTCTATTTACGAGTTTTTACGCTAAAATCGTATTTTTATGCCAAAATGATATTCTGAAAATCCCATTCTCATAGTTTGTTAAACTGTACTTCTCTTTAGTACGTACTTTTCACTGCAATGTGCCAATCTAATTATCTTTTTCCAATTATATCATTTCACAGTGCTTATATTTCTATGTCTTGAAATGGTCTAACTCCTATGCATAAACTCTTCACATTGTTTTCTTTCATTCGCAAAATTTCTGCTAGATCATTGCTTCTCAGATTATTTTGTATATTGTAACTATATCCAATGCCATTTAAACTATTTTCCCGATATTCTAAGCGTTGTCTTAGAAAATTATTTTCAGCTAAAATTCAAACTGTATACCAAAAGTTAGGTCCTCTCTCGACCATATCTTTTCTCCCTGCCATACGAAGACGCACCTTGGTCGAGTGGTTAGACCGCTCGGCTCTCACCAAGGCCTAGGTTCGTTCCCAGGCTCCAGCATGTGATACTGCTGGTGGACAGCACGGTGCTGTGGTGGGTTTTCTCCGGGATCTCCGGTTTCCTCCGCCATCTCATTCTACCGATACACCTGCGGTGGCGCATGTACTAAAAGCGGGAGTTAAACACTACACATTCATTCCCCATCCTACCCATTTCTAATTGAGGGAACTCCTTTACTTTGGTGTTTGATAATCCTGAAACTTCTCTACAGACCATGCACTGCATACACAGCTTACCATCCACCCTATAGTCCCCAAACTGCTGTCCTATGTAACATTTCTGCTCACGTTACCGTGTTGTATATTTGTTTCTAACCATCAGACATTAATATTAGTATCCTACATTTACACCCTCTTGCTGCTGCCAATGCAAAAACCAACTTCTTCTGTATATCCCATTTTCAACTCCATTCTCTAACCAATTTGTATTCTTGGTTTCCTTTCTTCCACCTTTAAAATATTCTCAATTTCTTCACCTTTTGTATTTGGGTCTTATCCTGGTTTACCTTCAAATTTGGTCAAATACAGTATTACCTATTTGCTGTAAGGATTGTTTTTAAGACTATTGTACTAATGGATCCTATAAAATGCCAATAGCACTTATTGTCCATTAACAGAATAAAAATAGAATATTTTGTGTTAATGTAATAAATCACAGTAAAACAATAGCGCAAGTTAGTGCATATGATTTTTTGGATTATTTAGTAATGTACAAAACAAAAAGTGAAACTCACGAAATATTAATAAAACCTAATAATCTTAATGGAAAATAAGAAAGGCAATGGAATTGCAGCTTTGCTACACAGCTGCCATGTGTGGCTACCACCAGAAAAAGTATAATAAATAAAAAGAAGGAAAATGTGAACTGAGGCAGGGCAAATGAAGTTCCGCAGTTTTGTAGCAGAAGTAACTCTATATTTAATATCTGCAGAACTTTTAATTCTAATAAAATGAAGGCATAAAGTGTTTTAGTATTTAAAATAGCAATACAGTCCGAAATATCACCCAAATAGAATGTAAATCATCAGAAAAATAAAAGCGTCAGTGAGTTACATCTTAAATATCGTAACTATTTTACTTGACGTTAATTACCAACTGGGGGAACGTAATGGCATTAAATAATCAATTGGAATGGCATGAGAGGCTTCGGTACACCAAAAGATGGTTTTATCAGGTGGCATCTAAATTACAATTTTAAAACAAAATCGAAAATTACTTTGATTTAACACATTTAATAAACTTCAGACACAATTACAATAAACAAAAAAAAAAATCATTTTAAGTTAGATTCCAAAATATGTGGTTGCACTATATCCTGCTATGCGTCTATTCCCTATCAATGTTCACCAAGAAAGACACACCAAGCTCCACGCTATGTTAGCCTCGTGCACAAAGCACTAATCTATCCTCACTCCGGGTCCGGTAACCATACCAACATCTACATAATAAATAATGCCACAGAGAATAGACAAGAGAGTATAGCCAGTATAGCTTCACCACATTGGAATACAACTTAAAAAGCCTTTTTATTTTAATTTCATCTATAAGTTTATTAAATGTGTTAAATAAAAGTAATTTTCGTTTTTATTTTAAAATTGTAATTTAGATGTCATCTGAAAAAAGGATATTTTGGTGTACCGAAGCCTCTCATACCATTCGAATTGACTCTTTAATACTATCTAGTTACGTTCCCCCCAGTTCGTAATTCACGTCAAGTAAAATAGTTACGACAAGAGCTAGAAGATGAATTAGAAGATGCCAAAAATCACATAGGAAGTTGAAATTGATGTTGGAGGTATATATCAACAGAACATACCTTGATGTTGAATATGAGGATCATATAACTAGTATGTTCTACAAACGTATCAAAATTTGAAGGAAAATAATTGCACATCTATGGAGAAGCTAGTTTAGAAGTCTATCAGGTGTCCTAAATGTATATATCAACCAATTTCTTTGGAGAGATGTATAATATATATTTAAAATAAAAATATACATATTAAAATGTACTGTCTTGAAACAATTTTAAAAAATCTTAGCAGGATATCGGTATATGTTACCTGGAGATGACAACGGATCCTTTGCACCTGTGAGTCCCTCCAAGAGTTGCTGCTGTGTATATAGCATACACGATATGTTCTTGATCAATTTGTTAATGTACTTCCTGCGGTGAGTACTCTGTAACAAAATACATAATAATGTAATAATTGACACAATGTTTCCAATCAATCTTAAAAGTATGCTTAGGAAAAATTATGTTTAAGGTCATAATTCTTCCATATTGACTACGTTTCACTAAATCTTGGTCGTATGAAATACTTCAAGAATAAAAATTAAAAGTGTGCTGCAGGTATAAGTAGATTGATCAAACCGTTCTGTCATGAATAAGAAGCTTATATTCCTCAAACGATTATTCATTAATGTTCAAAGTGGTGCGGCGTGCTAGGAGGTACCGCAGCTGGCAAACTCCAAACAGGCTCCCTCGTAATAGGCTTACGTTGGTAGTTCCAGTCACATTAAGCTATCAATTTATTTTTTGTTGGAAACCGGAGATTAAAAATATTCCACTTTACGCTTCTGTGCAGAAGGTAAATTTAGAGATACTTATGCATGTGAGACATCTGCCAGCTTGCGCTGTTAAACATGGATGCTTTACTGAATTCTACTCTCTACCTGTATGAAACAAGATTATTCACTTGCGTGGGTATTTTATGTCCGAGAATTACCTTTCAGATATGTCTGATGCGTAACACAAATATCAACATAAAGCATAGATTTTTCCTATGCATTCATGTTGATCAGTTTTCAGAAAATTGTCTAAATCAGCAAATAATTCAACTTTCCACACATGTGAGAATATAGTTTAAATAAATAAACAGTGAGGGACGCTAAAATTGCAGTTTCTTCGCATGTATGACTAAATACTTGTTTTCTTCAATGAACTATGCTTTATGAAGTTCATTTCGAATCGAAATCTTCCATTGTTTACTTATTTCATTTATAAATCTTTGAACTTTCTATAGCAATCCACAATGAATAATGGTTATATTTAATATAATTAACATTTGTGAAGCTGTGTCACTGCTTCCTTTGAGTGAAATGTGTATAATTTTGTGCAGCATACATTAGAAAAAGGGCCAGAAAACTTCATTAAAATACCCAGATTTGTATTGACTGCGTTTTAATTTTTTCAACATATTCCAAGTTGAAGTTCAGATCCTGCCTGAACCTCACGTAAACGTCCTTTAAATATGAATCTTGCGTTATTCCAGCTTTAGTTTCATTCCACTATAAGAGTTTAAGACGAATAGACCTCCTCACTATGACCTCAAAACTGAAAAATGGTTTGCGATAAGCGCTACAAATATAGTTGGGCCAATTTGCTGTAATGGAACAGTGATACATGCCACCAGTTGTGAAGTAAGCTCATTATTGCGCCTCTACAAGTTGTTTCGACACGGCACCCAACGAATATAGCGTTTCGTACGTAGTTTATAACTTTATAACTTAGTCCGAATTTCGGTGTCTCAGTTTCCAAATTCTCTTAGGTATAACTTTATGCAGCATTAAATATTGCATTACTTTGGGATTAGACGCGCATTAGCAGCAGGAATCACTTGTGTGCGAACCTCAAAAGACTTTATTGGGACGCACCAGTCACGAAAACAAAAGTATTACTCCTTGCTCGTTATCAATGACCCTATCCTCACATTCAGGTGAGAGTAATGCGTCAAAGGTCAGTCATTTTTGAAAAATTGAATTCAATTGTTTATTGTGCATACTGCAAAATTTTACAATTTACAACTTTAAGCTACGTGTATTTTTCTTTACCTTGTTGCTACCTTGGCTTACACGACACCCTGGTCCTCTGCTCTGCCAGGTAGCTCTTAACCATACCTCCTTGTTACTTAATTAGCCACATTCTTCCTCCTCATCTTCTTTGCTTATATTCTTTACATCTCTGGCCCATTTTTCTTTTACTTTATGCAAGAACTCGCCAATAATTCTTGCCTTCTTTTCCTCCTTTCCCGATAAAATTTTTATAAATACTGTCCTCTTCTCTACTTTCTCCCATTTATCCTCTCAAACCTTTTTCTCCACACTACAACCTCCTCGCATTTGTTACATAGTGTCCTATGTTTTCTTTTCCCCCACACAATTCACAAATACCGTTTTCCCTACCTCTTATCCCTCTTAGAAATATTTTTTCTGTTCTCATTCAAGCTAACCCTTCTCTCTCTTGCCTATTGAAGTAAGCCATGTATGCTTCTCGTCCCCAATTTCTAGTTATCTGCTTGTAAAATTGTAATGGTTTTAAATTTTCTAGATTTCCCCATATTTTCTGCTTTTCTGTATATTCTATTCTGCATTTTACCAATTTACCCACATCGCTTGTATTCCTTTCCTCTAATCTCCATATATCTCCCATTCCTATTTTTTGCAAAATTCCTCCTATCTTCGCCCACCAACTATTTGAGTTCTCTAATCTTTTTTGCTGTCCCATGCATAACTTCATAATTTTCCCTTCTTTGGCCAAACAGCATTACCAAAATTGTATTACTCTTTATATTATTACTCCATCTCTACTTGTCTAACAATATTTGTGGAAAATTCGATAATGCCTTGAACAGCTCCAATATTGCTCATTTTGATATGAACTTTAAAACAGTTGCTCTAAAATCAACAGCTTATTTTTAAGCCACAAATGCTTTATTTAGTATTATTTAACATTGTGAAATAAAATGCTTATCTTATTTCCTAGGGTAATTAGTTTAGTTTAACTTTATCTACAATTATTTGATAATTATCTCTGTTATTTTTATCATTTAATGCTTGCATCCTCATTCTCACTAACATTAACTTCCCTCTAAAAGGTTTAATTTGCATATGTCCACCAGGTTAATTAACGTCATTCTCTGTTATAACGGAATGTTGGAACGCGTTAAAAATCCATAAAAAGAAATAAAGAATAGTTTGTTTATTTCGGTGTCATAAGCCAAAGAAATTCTTTTCCCGCCTCGGCAGCGTAGGCGGTATTGTCTACCTCACGTTCAAGAGCTCCCGAGTTCGAATCTCGTTTAGGGTGATTTAAGTGGATGAGGTTTTCTTCCGAGGTTTTGCTTTATTCTGGATGACGAATGTCGCGCAGGACCAAGCTGTATGGTAGAGTGTTTTGTCCCGAGTTCGAATCTCGGTTAGGGTGAGCTACCTGCATAGCTTTCCGGGGTGTTCCCTAATCCTGATGGACGAATGTCGAGTAACTGTAAGCTCCATGGACTCCGGACTCATTTGAGCATCGTTTCTTACATTTCATTCATCGTCCGATATGACTTAACGTTGGAGGATGTAAATTACAAAAAAAGAACCCTCCATGGACCCCGGACTCATTTGAGCATCATTTCACCAATTTCATTCACCGTCCGATATGATATAATGTTGGAAGATGTAAATTAAAACAACGAAGAAGATCAAATTCTTAATAGTAGTAAGCTACCGTGGCATATATAGGTATGTTTACAAGCAGCTACAGCACGCGACACGGTGTCTCAGCTACCTGCGAACTTCTATAGTGTGAGGCACGCGGTGTTGTTCCTGTCACTGCCTAATCCACACTCATTCTGTAGCGTTTTTATGCGGCTCTTTTGGCGGCAAAACTATCTATATCTGTCACATAGAAGCCGAGAAGCTACTTCTATATATATTCATTCGGTGTCGTTTTGAAACATCCTGTATACCTAGATATGTATATAATGATCCTGTATAAGGTCCATCTTAGTTGTTAGCATTCCAAAAATATAATGCATTTTTCAGAAATTAATTATGTGAATAGAGCAATCTTAAAAAGTAAGAACAACTTAATATAGTGGAACTTTTTTTCTAATATTACATTTGCTAAGATTAGTACATCCCTGAAGCTATATCTCCATTAAGGTTCAAATGTTCCTGCCAAACTGTAACCTTTAAATTTAACAATAAAATCGTTACCGCGACCCATCCATTTGGACCCATCTATGTTTTTCCCAATTACAAACTGAAATAAATAACCTTCGACTATATTAACTTATTTATGTATTTCAGTTTGTTCATTCTCGCTAAGCTTCGTATACGGAATATGGTATAATAAAACATTAGAGCTCTTATTTTCATAACAGATTCTCATTCAAAGGTTAAATGTAACGTTCCTGGAAGAAAACTTTCCGGTCCATAAGCGTCTGCTTGTGAGTTTAATGAGGGATAGTATTCCACGCAACTTCATATTTTATTACAGTTACTGCTCTGTGATCAGTTAAACAGATATGCTAATTGCTCGTTAAACCTAGTTATCATAAATCTCGATAAACGCTATTTTAATTGCAGAGTTCCTTGTTCTACTTCTTTCTTTGTTAATTTTCAACGTTTAACTATTCTATTGTAACTGATGTAGCTGTACGAAAATCGACGTAATAATAAACCATGTTTAAAATATTGAATGTTTTTCGTCTTCCTAACCAATATATATTGCATTCCTTGAAGTAAATTGCTTAACACTATATCCTGATTTGTTAATTACAAACTTAATGGATACGATGTGCACGATGATATGTCTCTTAGTATGATCTTGTGTAGTTTCCCTATAGTAGATTATGACTTTAATGGAAATTTAAACTAACTCGCCTTCGCTATAAAAATAGGTCACTGTGGAACCTCATTGCCACTCTTTTGTAACATAAACATAAAAACATTCCTTATACTTTAGCTGTTCCCTTACATGACAGCGACGGCCACGTGTGCTATGGGTGTTGTATTAGGATTTACTACAGAGCGGATTCGGCACGGAGACCAGTCGTGATACATTGTACTTATATCCCCAAGTGGGGCACCTCCGGGAGGGAAGGATAAGACAAGCGAACACAGAGGACGCCTGACAAGGAACCACGATATTGCAGAGGGCCGGGTCCCTACATTTTACTAAAATAGAGACCTCCCCTGGTAGGCCAGGACAAATGACATGCTCCCACTGCGGTAAGGAAACGGGCCCAGCAGCAGGTCCCGAAATGCTGCCAGTAGCAGGACCTACCGGAAGAGGAAGTAGCTTTCCTCAGAGCATATGATCCTACAATGCACCGCCGAGACACCCTCATACGCTTGTTACCTTGTAAGAGACCCCCAGAGGAGATGAAATGCAGGGACATAAATTTCGGGGGATGTAATAAACCGCCTCAGCATTCACCGAGCGACCCGAGAAAGCCACCGAAAATAAAAGCAATGGTCAGATCGATCGGCCACGGAAATTCAAGCCGGGTCTCCCGAATGCGTGTCACAAACGACAGCGCCTGAGCCATCCCGCTCGGTTGCTATGGCTGTTCACCCATTATTATCATTTACCCATTCCGGTTCATATCCGGATAGCAATTATTAAAGGAGGCGATTAACGCGATAGTCCATTATCCTTCTACGTCTCCCTAGGGGAGGGGATCCATCCCCTTCAGCTGCCGTGTTGCGGGAGTGCGGACCCCTAGCACTCGTGGTACCTATGACGTTATCAGAGGAACCTCGGGCCAAAAATTCGAGCTCCTCTAGAATGGGGGCTTTTTGGATTAGGTTGTACTCCAGAGGGCAATGTGCATGGGTACATGGCAGGCTGGGTACCTCCGGCCAGGCTTCGGCCGCTCGGAGGGGGCAGAGGGTTGCCTAAGAAGTCCCGAGTTCTAGCCTGCTGAGCCAGTAGGTGTGCTAGATCATCAAGCGGCCCCACCGAGGTTATTCGGTAGTGTTCTCTGTGGGGTTGACGCGCGTAAATGGCGTATCCACTTCCACCGGTCTTGAGAGCGTGGGGGCTTTTTAGACTCCAGGTATTGCTCCAAGGAAATAGCCCTGGAGATTTCCATCCCTACCGGCCGGAGTCTTTGGTCTTTCCATTAGACCTCGTGTTATACAGGATGTATATAAATGAGTATCTGGGTTTTAACTCTTTATAATATTTATTACATGAAACAGTTATAAATGATATGTCAAATGAAAAGGCATCTCAGTTTTGTTTGCTGGCACCAGTGCGCATGTGCGTGCAATCTTTATGCCGCAATCCGCTAGAGAGCGGTGGTAGCAAAGATGGCGACAAGTAAACAGAAAGTGTATTGTGTTTTGCAGTGTGCAAAGACCGAATCTTTAGTTACTGTGCAACGTGTGTTCCGCATTAAGTTCGTGATCCTCCTAGTGATAACATTCTTAGATGGTATCATCAGTTTGAAGATACCGGCTGCCTTTGTAAAGGAAAGAGCACGGGATAACCAAGAGTAAGTGAAGAGACTGTTGGGTGAATGAGAAAGTCGTTCACTCGTAGACCATAGAAATCAGTACGGAAGGCAAGTCGTGAATTACAAGTTTTTGTGTCGACGGTTTGGAAAGTTGTAAGAAAACGCTTACGGCTGCTCCTTACCGTTTACAGTTATTACAGGATCTCGACAGACCACTGATTACCTGCCAACTTCGCAAACGACATGTTGTTGCATGACGATGACGATTTTATGGATCGTGTTGTCTTCAATGATGCATCGAACTTTTACCTTAGTGGACTTGTTAACATTCATAACGTGTGCATCTGAGGCTTAGAAAATCCTCATGAGATGGTACAAATGCAATGAAATTCCCCTAAAGTGAATGTTTTTTACGCAGTATCCAGGTGAAAAGTTTATGTGCCTTTCTTTTTTGATGAACCTACTGTAACTGGCACTTCTTAACTTGATACACTAGAGCAATGGTTCCTTCCTCAGTTGGAAGAAAATGAACCACAGAGCTTCATTTTCCAGCAAGATAGTGCGCTAACTCACTGGCATAACAAAGTACACGATTGGTTGAACGTCACTGTACCCGAGCGCTGGATAGGCCGTAAGAACCCCAAAGACTGGGCTTGCTATGCATGGTCTGCACGTTCTCCTGATATAACGCCATGCGATTTTTACCTTTGGGGCTTCATCGAGGATCGTATGTACGTGCCTCTGCTGCCAGTTGACCTCCCTGAATTAAGAAACCGGATTGAAGCAGCTGTTGCTACAGTTACTGGATACACACTTATCAACGTTTGGTAAGAACTCGGCTATAGACTTGATGTGTGCCGTGTGACAAACGGTATTCACACTGAACATCGAATGTAATAAATATTATAAAGAATTATAACCCCGATATTCATTTACATAAATCCTGTATATTATAACTTTGTGGGTTCGTAGAAATAAAAACTCCAATTTGCCGAAATGAAAATTATTTCTTTATTTGCGTAGGAATACGCTGTTTAATTCTCACGTAACAACATTACGTCACATACAGTCTTCCAAGGTCGATAACAAACAGCGTTCAGTTTATATTCCACAGCTGACTCTCGTGTTACAACTACACTCTCGTTACACACAACTGACTCCTCACTATCCATGGCATCTTTTTATACACCCATTCATGAATTCCAGACTGTTCTGTCAATCACTAGATGATTCTGGAATAAACAAGGCATCTAATTGACGTAATCCGAATATTCTATCACCTTCGAGAAACGTGAAACCCTCTCCGGGTTTATCTGTGATAAATTATCCGTCTCTTGCTTATCGGTGCTAACGTTAATTGTCGGCGCTTTGTGAACGCTAGCCGCCTATCAGTTCCTTTGTGTACACTAGCCGTGCGATCGTAAACTGATTATGCCAGCTCTTTATTACCGTGAAACATAATCCGTCGTTTGTTTTCTATTTGTGCCGAAACTTTTATGCCTGTTGCCGCGACAATATCCTTCTTCTATCGTATCGCAAAGCCTCTCATTACTTCGTGCTCCCTCTAAAAGAAAAATGATGGCTATCATTCATGCCTGAAGATTCACCGAGGAGACTTCGATGGTGTGGTAAAGCTATCTGATGCACAGTTGTAGACTAAGTGTTTGGACAGTAAACTCCAGTATACTATGGCTGTTTATCCTGGAAATAACACAGTTTTAATTCTGATACTGGTAGTGAAATCTGTGCATATTCAGGGCATTGCTATTATAGTTTTAATATGTGTTGTTCTTTTAAGATTCAGATTTCAGTTTCAACACGTTAAATACAACTGAAGGTTTCGGGATCTAATGAAGGCACAAATAGTCTTCATCCAAAGCTTTGCAATTTTTTTTGCACAATCCAGGATCATTTCACCTCAACTTTCAAGTACCTCTGCTCATCTTTTGTCTCCACCTGACAGCTATTTGCTTAAGGAGCGTACATATTGTGACGACCTGATCTTAGTTTGTGAATATTAAGGAACACGTGGTCAGGTCGAACACAGGAGCAAACACTCAGAGCAGAACTACATGCTTTAGTGAGAGGTTGGGATTTCTTTATAAAGGTTTCATTTCTACAAAGGTAGGGTCAGGCTAATTAAATGTGGAATTCACTTAATAAGAATATTTACTACAACAAACAGATTACAAAGGCGGCCATTTACCTGTCCAGAAGTGGAGCTGCCTACAGATACATGTTGTTCAATCAAGAGTTGGTTTTAGAGAGAGCGTCTATCGCTTAAAGAATATTCATCTAGTCATAAAGGAGGGGAGGGAGTGACGTCACACCTACTACTTGAGTCACCAGAGTGTAATTAATATAGTCATTTGTGACATCATTGTATAATTTACTGCCCTTTATTTGTTTAATGTAGTTGGCTTCAGCAGTACTACACCCCTAAGATGTTTATAAATCACGTAATAAATGAAAAGTTAAATTTCAGAATGGAAATTGTACTCAACTGCAACCACGCCAGACATTAGAGTCTTAGAAACCGTTCAAATATTCTTCCAAGATCTTTGGAAACCACAGTTAACATATAAGCTAATTTAATAAATTATATTATTGAACTAAGGGCAGATTTTAATCGGCGTCCCTTAATAAATCCAAGTATAAGCGTTAGGACAATCATTAGTACAGTCTAATTTTTTAAAGAAGATACGTGAAGGTCATCAGGCAAGGCTCGCGAAGGGTAAGAAGGGAAGGTCGTTGCTATGGTAACGTAAACAAAGGCTGCCAGACTGGATACACTGGTGAAGTGGGTGAATCACAAATTCCTCAGCTCAGTTATCGCTAGGCCCGCTTCGGTAGCGTGGTGGTAGCGTGTCTGTCTCACGTTCAAGAGGTCGCGAGTTAAAATCTCGGTCAGGGTGAGTTACCTGGATACGGTTTTTTCCGGGGTTTTCCCTTATCCTTGCAGACGAATGTCGGGTAGCTCTAAGCTCCATGGACCCTGGACACATTTGAGCATCATTTCACCCATTTCATTCACCGTCCGATATGACTTAAAGTTGGAGGACGTAAAATTACAAAAAAAAAAAAAAAAAAAAAAAAAAAAAAAGTTATCTCTAGTTGTGTGCGAGAAACAGAGTTTGCGTAGTTAGGCTATTTTGTTATAACACAATTGAATTACGTTTTTATGGAAGCATGACGTAGTGACAGTAGGACTAGAGGTGGACCGAGGATTCATGGCCCAAGGCAAAGACCAGCTTACGGTCAGAGTGTTACATTGCACAGCCAAAGCTAGAGAATGTGTCTGTTCTCTTAGAGAATTCTTCCAACAGGAAGATTTGAGTTTGTTCCTTATCAATGAACAGTTTATTCCTTTTATCCAAAAGCGACAGTCCCATGTCAGTAGATGTGCTTACACGTAAACGAATTCCTGTGGGTCAAAATTCTGGCATATCGGCGGCGTTTATATGAACATGTCAATTAACAAAGTCGTTAATAATATATTGCGATACTAATGTATACGGAACAAGTAAAGGTTTGAAAAAACGAGCTGCTTGCACCTAGTTTTTTCAATTCTCGAGATTCCATTATATGCTTAACACATGTGTAGTTTGATGGATAGAGTCAACATGAAAAATTCAATGCCATGGCCGGGATTTGAACCACGGATCTTCTGGTTTCCGTCCAGTCGCTCTTTGAATTTTTCATGTTGACTCTATCCATCAAATATCTTAGCCTATAAACGGCTAGTGTGGAGAAATGATTAATTTCCATCAATTAACTAAAATAATAAAAGTTAAATGATCAAGCCTGGGAATTAAGTACTTACGATAGTAAGTCGCCACAAACGGTGTATCTCGGATACGAGAGACCCTAGTGGTTTACCGGGGAAATATACGAGTCTAATGGAGAATTTAATGTCAGGACGGCACGTTGGCCATGGTAGCTCAAAGGTTAAGAGCGACTGGACGGAAACCAGAAGATCCGTGGTTCAAATCCCGGCCATGGCATTGAATTTTTCATGTTGACTCTATCCATCAAATATCTTAGCCTATAAACGGCTAGTGTGGAGAAATGATTAATTTCCATCAATTAACTAAAACATGTGTAGTTTTTCCACTATGTGTATTTATATCAATCTCAATTTTAGTGGCTGAAATATTAATAAATATAATTGAAGGTAAATGTTAGATATTAGAACGTTCATCACGTATGTGTTTCTATGGAGAACTACTTACCGCATTGTGCGAGAACGTCAACTTAGGATGCATAGCAACAATAACGGTATGTATGGAATATTAGTTACATAGTGCAATTAATTATTTAAAAGAACTCACACACGTGAAGACTCTACAACTCAGTGAATGTGAGAACAACTTATTTCTGTTTTTAAAGTAGGCTAATACAGATTAACTGTGCATATTTTGTTCAGGTGGGATAACTGCAACCCTTGTTTGTTTCGAGTGTTGAGAGGATAAAGAAAGGGGATCTGGTGGGCGACATTGCACTACCCACGTGGAGAAACAGATGACTTCACTTATCTTATTTTAAAAATCAGACTGTAAGAAAGTAGTCATTTTGTGGACTGTACATTTTTAACTTCATTTAATACTAAAGTAAAATAATTAAGTCAGGTGACTCAAGTTGCACTGCTGGAAACTGACCAAGATTTTTGGTTTATAGGAAGCCCATGAATATTATTTCGCTGCCAAGGGCTCCATGCAGCGCACATCTGGAAATTCGCTGATGTTCTTCATTTGAATTGCAAAAGCTCTTCAACTCAACTGTAAACTGCTTGGAGAGGAAACAGAGGCAAATAAAAATTCTACTAGGAAATGGATTAAATCTTGATCCGTACTGCTTTCTCTCAAGTTATTATACGTTTATAGCATGAACAGTATCTGCATATATGGGCATAATCCCTTCCTCTGTACTAAAGGTAGCGTGTTAGAGTAGATTAGAGATATTGAAAAACGGTGTTTAAAACGAATAAACGATTTCGCGAGAATGTGAAAACATTTCACTTTCATTTTTAATCGTTAGTTCTTCTCCTCTCCACTTCAGCAGCAATATACGAGTAGTATGCTGTTTTAGTGCGTATTATTATCTGAAACAAGAGCAATTCATTAAGCTGGGATTAATTAACATGGAAGGGTCATTATGATGCATATAGTCGCCTTAGGTTTGCTTAGTTGTATATTGTCTTCTCCTTAAATTTTTGAGTTAGCTATAAGATCTACGATTCTCTTTAGTCATACCAATACTTTGATATTTATGTTGAAATATGTAGAGTAAAGGGATGCATTGTTTAAGGGGAGCCAGAAGGGCAATCTGGGGTGAAATTTCACAAAATGATTTATTGCCAAAATGATCTTCAACGATGTTTGTAGAAGCGAATAGTGATATTTATTTTCCTGTCTCATAGTTTCAAAAGTCCTAAATAGACTCATTTTATAAAAGGCTGCACTGTGCCACGACCCCTATTAGCCATTTGTAACTGTGTTGTCTCCTTGGTTGTAACCTTATTGAAGCTATAGTCCAGAGTACACCCTTATTTGGAAAGGAAGACCATTGTTCCTTTTTTATAAATCTATGGATATTGGTTATTACTTCTCCTGTTTTTAAATGTAGCACTAGGAGGCGCCATTTATAAAAGCTCTCTTGGAACCAAGAGACAAGCACATTTTGAAACAAGCTGTAGTGTTACCGAGTACCTCTGCACGTCTTCACTTGCTCGCAACCGGTATGCAACTGACCTGCCCTCCCCTCCAGTTGCATCCGTTCTGAGGTGGACTCGTCCAGATACCACTACGCATCGCTCTGCACTTTTCAAGATAAAAAGTACATCTGTAAATAATGACATTAGATGAAAAGTTTTCAGTTAGTAGATATAGAAGATTTGTACAGTGTAAATTTTATGAAAATGAAAAATGTTTCCTATCAAAGGACAATAAGGAAAAAAAAAAATGAATTATTAGCTATATTGCCAGTCAGATGCCAAAAGTGTAATAAAGAATATACATTTGAAATATCCAGAACTATTGGAAATGGGGCAGAAGTAAATGTAAAGTTTGCTAATAGCTTGAAAAGCAGTAGCAAGGGAATTGAGATTCGGTAAGACATTGACTGCTGTTCTCAACTTACCAGCCCCCCACCCCATACACTAAATTTAACAAAATAATTAGTAATACCATAGAGCAAGTGACCATGTAGTCTAGGAAGGAGAGGAGTAGTGTAAAATGAAAGAGGAAGGATGCTGATGTTGAATAAGATGCAGAATATGGATCTGGGGAAATTCTGGGCTATAGTTTCAAAATAGCAAAGCTTTAATGCTGCTTTTCTATAACGCTCTCTTAATTTTAAAAGTAAATTCAGGACATTTATTTAAGAGATCGCATATCCGTTATTAAAACTCCAAAATAGGATCTATTATCGTTAATGTATTGTGAAAGTGTTGTAAAATAACAAGTGAAAGTTTCAAATTTATGTGTTCAGTTGTTCTTGAACTAATCCCCATTTCAACATTGGAGAAATAGGCTGTTGCGGCTCTCCTTAAGGAACAAACGTATTTCCATACCCTTACTCTCATCGAGACGAAGAGAGTTATTTATGCGCTCGAAATTACGATGTTACCTTCTAATCAGAAATATAAGTATTATGTAAAGTCATGAGCAAAATCTTTTGTGACATACCATAAAATAATTGAGAAGTGCCAGAAGCACATTTTCATAAGTTACCAGTTATAAAGCTGCAAATGGGACACAAACTTGTGACATATCAGTCTCAGCCATTTAATCATTATTAAGAACTTATCACCTCCAGTACCGCTCTCCTCAAAAGCGTTAAAACCTCCGAGGTGATTAAGCATATGTTAATATTGTGACTGCAAGGATTAGGTAGAAAAGAAGTCTGGTTTGTATAAATTTAGCCACTCGTAATTGAAGTAAAAAGACGTGAAACTGACACTCAGCTGTCTTCAAGGTCGATTGGGTGCTCCACCGCACGTAAACAAATGAAAGAACTCACTGCGATACGCTTAAAACGTTCACCATCGCATTAACCATCACACAACTAGCAACTGCTTCTCTGCACAACACACAGCTAATATGATGGCCATTTTTTTTTTTTTTTTTTTTTTTTTTTTGGCCTTCAGTAAAGTCCCATATGGCCATCGTAGTGCTGGCCATTAGACAACTAGCAACTGCTTTTCTGTACAACACACAACTCTACTCTAACAAATTGCATGGTTTTTATACCTCCAGTCATTGTTTCTATAATGCCATAGACATTCCGAAAACAATCGCGGCGAGAAGAGAAAGACAGAAAATTCCAGAGCCTGTCTGTCTCTTTCTCTTGGCAAGCGTCCAGCTTTCCTGCCCACGAGCTCGGCTGCGGAATTCAGCAGCGGCACAACAATGCCCTCAGTGACAATATTGAGCTCTATGGTTACTGTCCTTGCTGCCCAACCCGCACATTTCGTTCTTCGGTAAGCCAAGGTGACCAGGAATCCATAAACACACCACGCAATCGCCTGAGGTGTGTGAATCATGGGAGACATCCTGAATGCGCTTTAAGAGATATTATAGTTGCACAACTGACAAAGGATTTGAAGTGCACTAATGTAATCGTTTAAAATAAGGCGACAACCCAATATTCTTTGGCACACAGATAAAATACTCCGTATATTGCACACAACTCTGTTGATATGGAACGGAAAGTACCTATGTGGTTCAGTTCAAAAGGCATAAGCACATTTAACACCATTTGCAACTTCAAGATCCATCGGCATAAATTAAAATACGGTGTTCATCACTTGGTGAAATTACTAAATAACAAGTGCATGTACTTTACGTAGACGTCGTAGATCTCTGCTATGTCTTCATGCCAAGATCTACGTGAGATATTGCACGCAACCAAGGTGGGTGCACTTTCTCACTCTTAGGAAATATGCAAGGCATATACCTTATATATGCCTTCTAAGAAGCTCCCGGAAGCCAAACCCACCGGCTTTGTACTAAGAGAGATGTTTCTATAACGCACGTCAATTATGGTGTTGTTGAAAGGCGCAAACGTTTCATGCGTAGGCATACAATGAAGCCCACAACCTATAGTTTTGCAACTAAATTTCACACCAGTACTGCAAAGGGGTTTTGGAGATTTGGCATAGAGGCATAAAGCTTCACTACTGATATGGCTGACACAATCATGCACTGGTTCAAATTTTTTCAGCACAAGTGGACGTGCTGAGGAAGAAGTCAAGTCATAATTTTGATCGGATCAGTGGGCGATACAGTTGCAGCGCTATCCGCTCTCCACAATTTGCCATTTAGTACCCGCAAGATATTTAGAGGTCGGTATCAAGGTGTTTTCAGGTGTGCTATATGCGATGACCAGCTAATTTTTATATCAAATATCAATCCAAGATATAGTTTCTTCTGCAACAGGTGGTAAATGTGCACCCCATTGAAGGTAGCATGTTCTCCGACGGTGTCAAAAGTTAATGCACATTATTTTCACAGCTTGAGAAACAAGACCCCTATTGGATTTTATCTCTTGAACATTGCTGTAGACCGCACTCAAGAAACCGTGTACGCTGAGAAGTCAATTGGTCCAAATATGTGCAAAATATTTAAAATTCAAATAATTTAATTAATGTTAAATGTAATATAGTTCAATACTTTTTAGACCAGCTCCTTATGAAATCTTAAATTCGGGGCCACTGAGATAATGTAAATAACGCTATAAGTAATTGTTTTGTTCTACAGCATAAAAACTAGTGCCAGCTAAAATCCAGAAGAAAAATTAACGACCAGTGAGATGTTTTGGGTGTAATACGTCCTCCAACGTTAAGTCATATCGGACGGTGAATGATTTGGGTGAAATGATGCTCAAATGTGTCCTGGGTCCATTCGGCTTAAGGTTACCCGACATTGGTCTAGAAGGATAAGGGAAAACTGTGGAAAAAAAACCTTATCCAGGTTACTCGCTCTGACCGAGATTTGAAATCGGGACCTCTTGAACGTGAGGCAGACATGCTACCATCTACGCTACCGAGGCGGGCGTAAGCGAGAGAATAATAAGATATAGGCACTATAAACAAGTTTTGAATAATTAAAGCTGTTTTATTTAAAAAAATATATAGACAAATGAATGCTACCACTGATGCCAAAACAGGCAGTGGTTACGCCCTTGAGCTTGGGAGAAGTTTACCTTGCAGAAACTATTCCTTGTCAGCACTGGAATCATGGAATTTATCATGATTAGTAATATCTATTCTCGATGAGCAGTAATCATTAAAACATAGATCGTCAGTGATTACGAATTACATCATCAAAATCGATTGGACTGCTTATAACAGTCGAAGGGAATGATCGACTTAGGGGCCACCATCTTCATCTTCATGCTTGCAGTAACAAAGCTACATTTCTGTATTTTCGGGAATGCAATGTTATAGAATAGGAGAAGGTAGTCAGACTGACAAATTCAATGCCATAGCCGGGATTTGAACTACGGATCTTCTGGCTGCCATCCAGCGGCTCTAACCATTGAGGTACTACGGCCAACGTAACGACATACTTTTTCTACACGCGGCTAGTGTGAAAGAACAATTCATTTCCATTAATTGACCTAATAGTGGTTAACTGTAAAGCCCGGACCTTAAAGTACTTGCACATTGTAAGTTGCCATTAAGGTAGCTGTCTCATGTGTTTATGAGGGTGGTTTACCGGGAAAAACACAAGTCAGTTGGAGGCACGTTGGCTATAGTAGCTCTATGGTTAGAGTGGCTGGACGGCAACCAGAATATCGGTGGTACAAATTCCGGCTATGACATTGAATTTTTCAGTCTGACTTTATCTTTCCATACTTTAGCCTACACACGGCCAGTGCGAAAGAACAATTAATTTCCAGAATAGGGAAAGCAATGAAAATACTTAAGACTCACACAGATATAATTCTAACAGGGATGCTAATTTTCCTAGGTTAAATCTCTATTACGTATTAGTTACCCTTTTCCGATTCATGCAGGCTTCTACGAAAAGCAGTATTTTGATGACCTGCAAGTTTAATATGGCAGCGATAGATGATTTGATTTGATTTGATTTATTGATTCATCCATTAAAACATGTACATGTTATAGGACACGTCAAATTAAAAACTATGTACAATATTTATAATTAAGGTAGCTAACTAAATATTTACAAATTTAAAAATTCATCCACGCTGTAGAAGCTATTGGCTCTAAGGAAATTTAATAACTATTTCTTAAATTGATGTGATTCAATCTTTTTTATAGATTCAGGTAGCTTACTGTAAAGATGTAAGCCAGCATATGTTAAACTATTTTCATACATCTTTGTTTTGTGTGACTTCACAAATAAATTATTCTTTGTTCTAGTGTTGTGTATATGAATTTCAGAATTTGTTTTGAATAAACTTAGGCTTGCTTTCATATGTACAAGAGTTTCATATATGTATATACTTGGCAGTGGTAAGATACCTAATTTACTGAAGTATGGCTTACAACTAGTTGTGCTTGAGATATCTGCTATGATTCTAATTATTTTCTTTTGGTATCTGAATACTTTTATACTGTCTTTAGAATTTCCCCAAAAAATTATACCATATGCCAACAAACTGTGTATATATGAAAAGTACACTATTCTCCGAACTTTCAAGCTTGACATGCCTGTAATCGCCCTCATTAAGAAACACATTTTACTGTGTAATCACTCTCATAAATTAGTTAATAGTTTCATCTATGAGATGATGTTAGGATTCTAAAATCGATATTCTCCTCCTACATCTCCGTTTTTGCTTCTCTACGAGTAAAATTGCGAGTTCCGAATTGGCGTCCCTTTTCTTATGTAGTGTCGCATATTATAGAATCATCAGTTACTCGCCTTTATTCAAAATGATTCTCAGTTCTATGGAACGCAGATAACTAAAAAGTACGTTTTATCTCCATTTAAAAATAAAAGCATTAATAAATTCTTGTGAATGAAAGTAATATCTATCAAGAGGTGATATGAGTGTACCAGACAAGCGAAGGATGCAACTCACCTGGGTAACGTTGTTAACAAAGATAACACCGTCTACATGTCACAAGAGTAATTGATGTACCGAATTAGAGCTTGTAAACTGCACTAGCCTTGCGGTAATCCGTTGTGCTCCAGGACCAAATCACACGGTTTTTGCTGGTAGACCTGCTTGTTACCATGTGGTATTAATCTCAGCATAATGTGACCCGGTTACATAGTTCACGGCCCACTTTCTACCCTCCCCTAAAATTCGAGAGGCCTTCGGTACCTTCCCTACTAAAACAACAATGGAAATCCACGTAAATGCAGAAATAATTATTAAAAATTAGTTTTCTTGGAAATTGTATACGCCCAGGCATGTGCGGCTCTGGACGGTTTGAATAGGTGACTCGGAAAATTAGCTAAACTAAATTTGCAAAATCAGCATCCCAAAAGCGAATTTTATACTGGAATAGTGTTTTCGAATGTTGATGGGTCTTCCCTCTGTGTACGAGTTCAATAGTTCCGTAAAATTACGTTTATTTAAAGAGTCCTCGCTTTATAATGTCCACGAAATGCCATTTCTTGTTTACTTCCCCAATGTGATATTGCATGAAAAGCCTGTTAAGCTTCACGTTGCCATTGTATTTTACAATATATTCACAGAGCTTTCCCGAAGAGCGTCTGAAACTTTGTTGGTGTTTTACCCAGATTCTTCAATCCGATACAATTACGTTCCTCATACCAACGGGTCTTAAATTTCCTCTTGTTTTTTGAAGATGCTTCAACGCAATTTTTTTCTAAACATGTTCCTGCTGTTGGCCTACCGATATTTACCCCGTCGTTTTTGTCATCATTTTTTCCACAATGAAAAGGGTGCTTGGAGAATGGAACACACCAAGTCGTGTGCTGGATTCATTGTAAATCCCTTAAATATGAAAAATTAAACACTTCACATATCACACAATAATCACTGATCATATAAAACATTACGTTTTTACTCAGAATGCAAAGTGATGATAAATAGTAGCTCACGACACGTATGGTTCGCTTCAAGCAGGCTACTAGTTCAACCAACAAATTTCTTTTCAAATTAACGAAAAAGCAGGAAGAAAGTCCTGTATTATGTTGGCAAGACGAGTTGGTGCGGAGAATACGGCTTCTATAAATTGAATCCGTAGCCGTGGTAACCAGCAATGCATTCTTCCCGTCCAAGCCCTCCACACGCACTGCATGTGTTACGGTCACCTTGGCCTTTTTATAACGAAACACCAGTCGGGAAGTAAGATAGCTACATTACCGACGCGCGGGCGCCAAGAGAGCGGCTCCATTACAAAATATAATTTTGAGAACTTTATAAATTAAAATTAAATACTAGAACATAAAACATAAAACATAACCATGCAAGTTATTCAAAAACAAAGAGGTGTCTCCGCGATTCAAACGCATTAAGGAAGAACCGCCCCTCTGCCCAGGTTACGATATTCTTGTTGACATCTCTCTATGCAAGACATTTGAATTCGTTACCTGCAGTGACCTCATTCTCCTCCTCTCGCTACTACTCCCTCCCTCTCTCTCTCATCGTCTTTCTCTTCATCTATATATGTAATGTTGATATAACTAATATACTAGAAAAATTAGAGAGAGATAGGGAAACGTCTTATGGTTTGATAAACTTCAACAGTATCCCTAAATACACATAATAATCAAAACAGATAAATATAATTTTTATATGAAGTATATTATTTAACGACAGAGGTTCTACACCCATTAGTCCTGGACCCTTAGGACCAACAACCCGGGCCTCCTTCTACCCAGGATCGATGGAAAACTCCGGGGGCCTTTCCATGGGACAATACCTTGAGTCCCATCGACTACAGCATCAAGACGGGATAGAAGTGGATACGCCACTTACGCGCGTCAACCCCACACGGAAGACTACCAAAAACCTCGGTGGGGCTGCCTGGTGATGTACCACACCTTCTACTAGCTCTGCAGGCTAATACCTGGGACCTTTGAGGCAAACCTCTACCCCCTCCGAGTGGTCATAGCCTGGCCGGAGGTACCCAATTCCCCGTGGGTGTCGGGAACACACTGCCCCCTCGAGTCCAACCCAATCCGAACAATTCCCCGACGGGAGCGGCTCGGCAGTTCTGCCCGAGATTCCTCTAGTAACGTCAGAGGTACCACGAGTGCTAAGGGTCCGCAGCGCCCGCACCACGGCAGCTGAAGGGGACGGATCCCCTCCCCTACGGGAATATGAAGTATATGGCCAAATTCAAGAGTATGCTTTATTGTTAACTCTAAGGTCAAATTATTATTCTTAACTTTATCCCTAATGTATCTCTTATCGCGATGTTGGGATTTCTTGTTCCTCTACCTCTTAAGGTTGGTGTCTGAAAAACCAAAGCTTTGCATCTGATAGAGAACCAGGATGGGTGATCAGCCCGATACTTGGTATGAGGATGAAGGAACTGGATGAGAGTATGACAGCGAGATGATTATTAGGAGTGAATGGTGAAATTATGGCGGTGGAAACCGGAGATCCCTGAGAAAACCTGTCCCAGTTCCGTGTGTCCAACACAAATCTCTTTGCTGTCGCCTGGAATCGACGTCTTGACGAGAGTCGAGCAGTCTAACCACTCGACCACTGCGCGGCAGAGGTCAAATTCAATTAAAAAGGTATTCCTTTTGGGATGTAATCTTTGATCAACATATATTGAGTGGTATGCGTCATGCCTAAGAATGGAAAGGATATTTGAATTACGTCCAGTATTTTAATAAAATACATTTGCATCGACATGGAGGCTTTAATTCCTAAAAATGAAAGCGCTGCAGACACCAGAATAGGAGGATCATAGTGAAAATATTGCTCAGCATTTATCTAGAGAATTTTAATGTTTGTTTTTGGAGAAACAGGTGCATTAATTCAGTCTACAGACGTTTGTGTTCCACAGGTTGACAAAGCTTTGAAAATTTGGGAACACTCTTACGATAGAACTCTGTTCTACCTACCCGAAGGCATTGTCCCTGCTAACCAAATATCTGCACCTTCTCTTAGCCTTGACATCTCGTATGTACCAATAAATCAATAAGATTATAACGGATTGCGTCAAGTAGGTAGCGTACAGATATGGATGATTTCCATCCAAATGTCCTGATCTCCTCCACAGTGCTTTGAGGTGTGAGGACATGCGTTCACCAATAACAGCGTAATCTTTACATGTTAACTCGTGAATATCTATTGAGCGGCATACGACATCTGAAGTGGTAGCTATGAAGTCATGTCGAATATGTTAACACTAAGCACATGTCAAAGCTTTCAAAGCAATCCATTTCATTTGATCAATTGTACATTTAGTTACAGGAAACGTGTAGCGTAATGACAACATTGGCTCCTTGCCTCTGAATTTAGCTTGTTCTGCCAAGCCCAAACCAGCAATATTGGCGTATTGCACTACATAACTTGATAGCTGCACTAGAAGTTTTACTTTGTAACAGATGTATGTGTTCCATCCCTCCACAAATACTAACCACAGAGCAAAAAAAAAAAAAAAAAAAAAAAAAGAAAAAAGAAAGAAAGAAAGAAAAAGAGAAAGATACAGTAAAAGACCTCAGACACCAAACTGACACATTAAAGAATAGCAAACCGACCACTTTTTATCATGAATGGATGAATGAATGTATAAAGCACAAAGGGTCCCATACAGAGTGAAGACCTACTAAAAGAAAGGCAGCTAATTTATAAAATTTTCTCTTTATAAGAGTCGCACGTTAACATTTCAAAAACAATTTCTTAATCTTGAAACTACAAATGATACCAACAGACATTAATTTTAATTCATATAATTTTTCTATATATTTTCTCTGTACACAGTAGCTCCATTGGCTGCTGTTTATCATCATTTCACCTCCAGATTCATCTATAGATTCGTGCATTGAACGAAACTAGGCTGGAAGCCTCAGTGAATCTATATAAATATTTTAAAGTGAAATTGTAATGTATGGGAACGTATCAACTCGGTTGGATACTTCTTTCAGGAGATAAATATTTCTCTACTTTGCAACACCTTCCGATGAATTCGTATGCGCCTTTGATAACTCTGAGGCCAGTTACTACAGATGATGGTTTTGAAAGCAAATTACTGAAAATGGCTTATTAAAGGCTACACCTTTTCTAAAATTTGAATAATTCAATCATCATAAGAGGTGAATTAACTACAATTGCGTCATTGTTCCATCCAATAATTTATATGGTAGACTGGATTGGATTGTTCAAAGGGTATTTGGCACCTCGACCAAAATGGTCTTTTGTACCTATGCCTAGGGGCCCCCCATGGACGGAGGACGAAGTGAGAGGAGGCAGAGAACGGGACACCACAAGGGTTCACTACAGCACAGAACATGGAGTCCCTAAACATTATTAAGACAACCATCATCCCACCTATCGTGGCCCCGAAACATTCACGAGGCCGTTTCGGACAACGATTTTGCTTGAAGAAAAAGAATTAATCCTATAGATAATGGATGATTTAAAAATAAAAAATAATTATTAAGGTAATTCTTACTCTTAATAATAAATATAAAATATCTTCAATATTCTTTATTTGTATTTATTTACATATTGGACGAGGGTTATATTATGGATCTTATAAATTCTATTATACATGAATAATCGCGGACCTCTCCCTCCCAGAGTAAGGAAGGCAGTGCTGCGCAACCGGCATTCAGCCTGCTGCGTTCCTGAATCGTCCAATTAGACCGGCTCTGAGATCGGAATTCGGAAGAGAAAGGTTCCTCAGGGCATACAATCCCACCATGCACCGCCGAGACTCCCGCCGAGACTTCTAACCTGAAAGAAACCACCATATGTGAGATGATGTAAAATGGTAATAGAGGTGAAATCGAGGAACCGCAAATTCGGGGAGTGTAACTAACCTACCCAACATTCACCTAGCGACCCGGGAAAACCATGGGCAGATAGGTAGACCGCGGAAATTGAACTTGAGCCTCCCGATTGCGAGCCACATTTGAAACCACATGAGCCTTTCCACTCAGTTATATGGCAGATAGAACAAGGTATTGTAGTTACAATTTCTGCACAGCTGTAACTCAATCAACGACTGACTGATGCTCTGACACTTTGCAGGGATTTCATACCTCCAGTCATTGATCTAGAATGCAGTAGATCACTTGCGACACAGAGAGACAAAGATGAAACTTTCCAGACATCTCTCTGTCTCTTTTCCTCTGTTTCTTTCCCGCCGGGGCGTAGCTCTGACTTTCCGGCGGCTCAAAACAAAACAATACGTTCGTCGACAGTGTTTATTCTAAGTGTTTCTCCGTAAGTAATAAACCGTAACAGGCAGGCAAAATCACACTGTATAAAAGATTTAGCTCTCGTAAAGGCACCAAATTTATTATATTTACACACCCCTAGTTAGTTTCAATAAATGCATAATTATCGCAATTATAGTTATGATAAACCAATCTAGTGCTTTATTTTACATAAACATTCTCTTCATGATAAAATAAATATGAATAAAATGGAAAACCCGCATTTTTCGAAATTAACGCCATGTCACGCCTTAATTTGGTCAGTGTCGGTAACCTGTATTTAGTAAGCGCCAATAATTTTTCAACTACTTCTTTAGTTTAATATATTTATTTTTAAATATATATTAATTATTTAGGTAATGATCATCGAGTTTTTTATTTTATTTAGTGTCGTGAACGTTTTCATTTGTTGGGCGGAAAGGTTCGCGTCTAGACACAACAGAAGAGCCTATAATGTCTTAGGCCGGTCAATACAATAAGTCGTTTATTTTTCACTTCATATACCAGAGTAAAGGACGTCAAATCGTTTGGGATAAGGTTACATGGAACCGCTAAGGCCAGAAGTGATTAAATACCAACGTTCTTTTCTCAGAAAACTAAACCATTCTTGATTTTTGTGCATTTTTTCTTTCTTTTTTTCTTTTTTCTTCCCCTTAATTTACGTCCTCCAACACCGAGTCATATCGCACGGGGAATGAATTGGGTGAAAGGATGCTCAAATGAGTCCGGGGTCTAGAGAGCTTAGAGTTACCCGACATTCGTCTTGAAGGATAAGGAAAACCCCGGAAAAATCCTGATCCAGGTAACTCACCCTGACAGAGATTCGAACTCGGGACCTCTTGAACGCGACACAGACATGCTGCCAGCACGCTACCGAGGCGGGCTTATTTTTGTGAATGCATATCATTATTCTTAAGAGAGGTTCATTCAATTAATTTTTATTTTCATGTTAAAACCTAATAATACTAATGGTATATTACCACAAACGACAGTATAGTATTAACAAAAAGGCAGCAGGTGTTAAAATCTGGTATCAAAGAATAAAACAATTGTTACTGAGAAGAGAGCATTTTGTGACTCTGTGGGTTCGTAGAATTAAAAGTCTACTTTGCAGAAATTCAAAATGCTCTTTATTTTCGTATAAAGAGAGTTTGTACAGCCCTTTACAGCAGCAGAATTACGTAAAATACAGAAATGCATCCTTCACGGTCGTCTGCAATACGGCCACACCGCTGAACACTCGATTCACAAGTCTATAAACAACTGACTAGCAGCTCCGCTGCACCACTGAGCTGTCCGACTAGCCGCGACACTTTTATAACCGAACCTTCTTTTCTCGAAAGTTACCGAAGCTTCACGGCCTTTCACGACGGCAGCGAAGGATTGGGAACTGTCCAGAGATCTCTCTGGCTCTTTCTCTCTTGGCAAGTAACAAGTGCTCATTGGCTTCATGGGCGTGGCTTCGGGTGCTTTCTGTCTCTTTCGAACACACCGGCCGTGGCTTAGCAATGCCTGGCGACAATATTGTGACTTTGTGGGTTCGTGAAATTAAAAGTCCAGGTTTCAAACAGTAAAAATTGCTCTTTATTTCTGTAGAAACACTCTTTGTTCAACCTGACAGCAGAATTACGTCACATACACAATACAACTTGCAAGGTCGTCAAGCACAAAAGAGTTCACTTTTACAGCTGTTCACGCGCACGCGTCCAACTGACTGTCTTGCAGTTGCGGGCGGCGGCTCCTTTTATAAGTACTCACTCTTCCAGAAATTCGTGGAATGTTCTCCAACAATGAGGACGGCGTTAGAAGTAGAACGAACTCTCCAGAAATCCGTCTCCTTCCCCCACCGTTTTGACAAGCTCTTATCTCCGCACTATATTGTCCGTCCCTTTCAACTCATCTCTCACGCCGCTTTGCCGCAACAATGCGTTCGCGACAATATAATTAATTTTTACTTCTTATAACATAGATTAGTTATTTTTCTCCCCTTTCCTCCATGTTTTATTATTTTACCTAATCTATTTTTACAACTCCAAATTCGCAAAGAACTAATAGCATATCACTCTACCGTGCTCCAAACAAAAATATTTTTGCACTTCCTATGTGTAATGCGAACTTGTTCTACGTGTAAATCTGTGTTCACGATGCTTTCTCCATTTTGTATTTCCATCTCTTCCTAACTATAGTAAAGCTGAAATAATAGGTTTATCTTCTCTGTAACGTTCCTGTGTGGCAGAGGTATAAAATCACCTGTACCTATATCAGCCTTCTTCACTTGTTCATCTAGTTTCCCTACATCGACATCGTCGCTATGCAGTAAACGGACAGCTAATTCTAAATCACTTGGGATCCTTATACCATCTATTTTGCACGTTCCAGACATTGTAGGTCGAATGGTCATCGCAAGGTCTAAACGCACGTCAAATTGTAAACGCTTAAAATCAAAAGGTAAGTTTTTGGAATCTTCGGAATACGAGGGATAAAGATATCCTCTCCTTTGTACTTTCCCTTTAAGATTGTTGCATCGATGATGTTATACATTAGCTTTTCACAGTCTCGTTCTAATACAGAGTCCTGGTTGGTTAACATTACGTAGCATGATCGTAACTGATCCTAAAAGCTCTGGATAGTTGAGTACGTCAGCCTGATTTATAGCTTTGCCACACTATAGAACGCCATTCTGAAATGCGAACGTGACTTTGCATCAGCTGCGTCTCGCTGCTCATTCGGGGCAGTCAGCACGTGACGTAGTTTGTTTATATAAAAATTTTCATCTTGATAACAAAAGATAAACGTTATTTAATAAAATATGGTAAGTGAAATATCTTTGAAGACTTTGGCAAGGAGTGGAATATCTTTCTAGTTTGTAATGCTTTCGTTTTTCGAAAATAAATGGTGTATGGGTTCAGTAAAGGATTATTGCGTATGTGCTTTCATATATCGTTTATAACCGGCCCACTAACACTTTAGGTATTTTCTCAGCTTTTAAACCTTTCTTGGAGTTAAACAAATATTTGAAAACCAAAATAAGGTAAATCGGCTCAGCCATTCTGGAGCTTTTGTGAGGCTAACAAACGTCAGTTCATTAGTATATATTCCAGGGCATTCAGTCGATAAAATGTAAATAATAAGTTTAATTACAGAAATAATTAAATACTTAATAGAGAAGCAGTTTCTTTTCCCCATCTTGCCTCATGTGGCTCATTTGTTGTCCCCCCTCCCCCCAATATATTGCTCAACTTAACAGTTGTATCTATCCTCACATTGATGTATAACCTCAAAGGACGATCCATAGTTCATCATTGCAGCAAACGGCAGCAGGTTAATTAGTGAAATATTGCAGAACGTACCAAAGATGTCACATATCGCGGGAAGTGCATTATCATACCGCGCATTTATAATACCGGCAAATGAATAACAGTTATGTTGTGAATAATCTCCAGCTAGCCTATCTACAACTAGAATATCAATTCTATTCAATAAATGATAATGTCAGGAAAAAATAGACAAAGATATATCTATAAAAATAGAGTGACCAAAGTATTAAATTTATATAACACGTTGGTTGTGTATTGAGCATAACCATATTATATTAACCATAATAGTGTATGTGTTAAATTTTCCAATGGTTTACGCTTTAAGGTCTAAAATGTTCGTCTTTTATTCCTCAGACTATGAAGTAAAATAAAAGTTCTTCTACTCTCTGGTTCACTTATACTACTTATACTGTTATAAGACTATAACTGAATGTTCAGTAAATATTTTCCCCAATATTTATATGATCAATATGAAGCAATGAGCTTATCGTGAAATACAACAACGAAGTTTCCTGACAAACTTTTCGAACTATATCTACGAAGATTAAAGTAATATGCCTATTACATGTTACTTCTGTTGTCGTTTATTTACTAATTTCATATATTTTACTACAATGTAGAGTTTGATATCGTTTAGGGTGTTGTCTTAAATAAAATTATCTTAGGAATAAACATTTTCTCTGGTTTGCATTTTAATATCGCTTTCAGTGATCCACAACATTATTAAACAGTTACATTTATTTCGTTTTATTGTTGCAGTGCCCCCGGATATTTTATATGACGAAACGAGTGCAGATCTATCGGTACAAGAAGGCGAAAATGCCACCCTGGTTTGCAAAGCTACAGGACATCCGCCTCCCCGTATCACGTGGCGTCGAGAGGATGGTGAGCCTATACTTCTACGACGAGGTCCTCGTGATGTCATCAAAGGTAAGACTGAGTCAGTGTTTTTAAATCTGATGGATAGGTTTTAAGTTTTTATCTCTAAATAAGATAGAGACGCCAGAAAAATGTCAGCCTCATTTATGCTAATTGATTTACCACTTAGGCTTTAATTTTCTAAATAAATATTTTCTTATGAGATTTGGAAGAACCATGATTGTACCAGAAGTATGCCAAGTCAGTGGAATCAAGTGCACAGACTCACAGACACACACCCACACACACACACACACACACACACACACACACACACACACACACACACACACACACACACGCACACACACACTTGCTGGCTTCCACCTTCTTCAGTCCCAGAGCACATCTCCGAAAGTTTTGTTAACAATATAAGGATTTCAGAGAAAACCTGTTCTTAATGACAGTCATGCTGAAGGTACAAATAAATCTTTTGTTATACACAAAAGCATAGAACAGATCTATTTATTTTTGGGAACCACAGAGAAGAAACTCCACTCGCTTAGACGCACATCTCAATTTGAAAATTAATAGTAAACAAACCGAACTAAGTACGATATAGATCGACAGAGTTCATTGCGTGATCATTTAGAGCAGCAGTAGAATAAGTAGGGATATAATTCTACGGAGGAGAATTGTCAAGCTGACCAGACTGACATGTACCTATGACCCAGGTGGAAGAATGAGGCGAGGGCAGATAGGGTGGCCGAGGAGTCATGGTAGTGCAGAGGGCACGGCTTCTAACATTTACCAGTTTCAAACTCCCGGCCAGTCCATTACAAATGGCATCCAAGCTACCGAAGCCCGAAACAGTCCACAGTCAGGCTTGGATACCGCAGGCTGCCATGCTAGACCTTGGATTATTCCCGGCCCACTAGCCCGGTCAGAGGCCGGCGACTGTCCCACCGGAGGACGAAGGTGTTTACCAAGAGCATAACATCCCGCCATGCAGCACCAAGACACCAACCGAATCTTCTAACCCTGAAAGAGGTCACCAAATGAGAGATGATACAAAATGATAATAGAGGAGAAATTGAGGGACAGGAGATTCATGGGATGTAATTATTAGCCTACCGATCATCCACCTGATAAACCGGAGGAAACCCCAAAAGAGCCTATGGGTCAGCTAGGCCGGCCATGGAAATCCAACCCGGGCCTTCCGAATGCGGGCTTCAGACGATACTGTCTGAGCCATCCGCTCAGGCTAGATGACCTGTGCGTGGGATTCAAGAGATAATGCAGAACATAATTGAGGTAACAGGCTTCGGAATGGTGACGAGAATAATGGATAAATATAGTTACTCACAGGTCGTATAAAGATATGTAGTAAATAGAATTGTTTTTTGCAACTCGAATTAACCAACATCAGAGCTTAATACTGTCTTGTGCATCTGATAAAATAATTCTTGAACATTTCATCATTTTCCAAGTGGTTTTGAAAATCTAACTTTCCTAGAGTTTATTCTGGAACCAAACTAGAGTATAGCAAAGAAATAAACGGGTATGCAAGGGCAACATAAATGAACAGAAAAATAATTTATTTAAGTCATTTTCAATATGTTAATAAACTGTAATTATTGTAATATATTGGGATCTAACTACACAACAACTTGGATTAAAATTGTAAAATGAACCATAACCTATTTAAATATGTGTAATATGGTAAAGCCTTGAAATGTGTAGACTTGCATTCGCTTGTTATCTGGCAGCCGAACTAGAAAATGCGCAATTTTAGTAACTTGGCGTACATTATGTGACGACAGGCATTCAGAGTACTTGGGAGATTCTTGTGTTATAATAAAGGTTATCCAATTAATCATTACGCTTAAATGTACATTACCATCAAAGCCGTCCGTTTTGTCGCGTCACACTAAGGTGTTTTATTCCATCTTCTTTCTCCTTGTCACATTATTAAATCGCCTTACGATGTATGTGATTTCTCGCGCCTGGCGACATATTACACGCTGCTATCCAGAAGATAGTATTGCATCTGAACAGAACGCACGTACACTATCTCGTTGTATAAGTTTGAGAGTGGTTGCGTAAATAGCTTAGTTGCTTCACATTCTTTACGATTTGTCTCCACACTTTGCCATGTAGTAGATGCTGAAGTGAGTCAATACCACAAGTTCTTGAATCAAAGTCCCTTTATTTTCAAGTTGTCGCATAATAAGGTGGTCAGCTACAATTTTTGCTTATCCTGAACCATAAATTAACAAATATGGAATCATATAAAATGACTTGATTCATACAATAACAGAATACAAACATTAACGTTTAAAATCAACATAGTTACTAGAATAAATACAAATTTGTATGCATGAATATCGCATCCAATTTCAAGTCAGTTCAAGAAAAGATCGTGGCGGCTGAGTAGTTGGATGTTTCGCCTTTCATTAAAAACGCAATGTCGAATTATGGTGGACTAGATTCCTCCAGGTTTTCTGGTTTCCCCAGTCATTAATTTCAACAAATGATCCATTACACCTTTCTTTTCGTGACTTTCTCTTCACTTCATATCATCATTTATATTCACAGCTCTCCTCCTGTGAACACAACATTCTTCGGCTGGAGGAACTCAGGATACTAACCACATCGTATCCACCCTAACTGCTTGCCTATTGTGGGCCTAGAGCGATATCCGTGTTCGGACGGTGGATATGAACATCCATGTGCTGTTGTGTTGAGGGAACAACAGTATTGGACCGAAAGTAGTATTGATAACAAAATGGCTGTTCAGACAGCTCAAACGGAGAAGTTGCAAAAATCTTTACATTAACCCTCAGTTTAAAAGAAAACATTGGTTTTGTAAACTAATGTAAGTTCTACTTTAAACTTCAAATGTTGGGATTTAGAATTCAGAAACTGAACATAGCGTGAGTAATTTATCAAATCGTGATGTCACTCCTTGTGTAGGAGAGCAAGTGGCATATCGTAGACCGAAGGCGGCGAATATCTCTCCTCTTGTACATAACATCGGTGTGGCTAACCTCAGGTAGAGGGCTATGGCGGAAGCTTTTCATAAAGTGCTGATGTGGCATTTCCAATTTGATGTCACTTTGGTGTTACCAACCAAAGATCCGTATCCAAATGGTGAGAATACATACCAGTGCAACGCTGAAACATTTAAATGAAAGCCTCAATGCGAGTGTTCGTCTTCAATTGCAAACACATCTCATTGTGACATCCACTCTAGTAAAACTGGAATTTCTATCCTACACGTCTCTGTAGATAGAATTCGTACAGCCTGTACCAAAATACACATAAGCACATAATGATGGCAAAGATGTAAGTTCCAAGCAACATTTCCTACAGTGTAAAACGAATGAAAATAATTCTGCTATCCTGACATGTCATTATGTTCTGTGGAATTAGTATTAATGACAAACTCGTTATTGCTCAATATTTTCAACTATAAATTATTTCATCCCTTTCTTTCAATTTTATCGTTGTCCGCAAAGATACTCCAACAACTTCTTTATAGCTTTCCTTTCCTTGCAAAATATTCCAGCAGAAGAGTACAAGAGAACCTAACTGAACATGCAAGAGAAACGTTTCTGTAATTTCTGCAGTTCTTCCGAAAGCTCAGGAGAACGCTAATCCTTATGCATGGTTCTTGTATTCATAAACAATAGCAGTTATTTCAACAAAACTTGAGTTTCATTTATTGTGAAACAGTATATTGGACGTGAAAAACTGTTTAGCATTCTTCCAGTTCCTCTTGAATTGGATTTAAAGTTCTTCCAAGTGTTGTAAAATACGACAGGGAACTACCGGCTTTACCTCCCTATCGAAGCAAGATATATCAAGAATGCTCCTGTCTAGCCAATAATTGCATCACCCTCCACTGGTTTTTCTTAATTCGAGAACCAGAAGTTAGTATGCTAGGGCCGTATTCATAGACTTGGTCCGGATTAACTTGCTACTTCCGGTGGACTAATGATGGACCATTGATTTTGTTATTCATAAACCACGATTATCATAGGCCGGGGACCAAACACGTCTACCCGCCTCCGAGGGGTAGACTGAAGTTGGATTATCTTTGCAACATGGATGACAATGAAGTGATGTAGTTGTGGTGCGTATAATTCGTGAAATAAGACGACGGAGGCAAACTTATCTACCAAGAATAGAAATTATTGCGAAGTCCGACCTAAACTTCAAGTTCAGATACAGGTTTAATAAACGAAAGCCAGAAAGCTGATGGAAATGATTCGTCCTAACATGCACGTCAGGGAAGAAAATCAAAGCCTGAGTATCTCAGTTGACACTCAAATCCTAAAACCACTTCGGTATTATGGAAGAGGGGGATATCAAGACAACACTGCTGACCTGCACGATATTAGTCAGGCATCAGTAAGCCACATTATCAGCAAACTCGTTATAAATTTCCCTCCATGCCTCCTCCTTTCTCATATTCGTATTCGTCGACACGGATTTATTTTCTATAATGATCATTCTTTTCTTGGTCTAGACAAAACAAGAACTTCTGACCAATTGATGTCACGCTTCTTCATATTATCCAAGTTCACAGTGAAGCAGAAACCTCAGGTTCCAAGAGGGAAAAGATCATTAGAAACTAATACAACAGTAGAGATCATAAATAAGCATAATGGGAATAAAAAGGGAATAAATGATATAAGAAACAAAGTTAAAAAAAGAATATTCGAAATAGCAATATAGTATAAATGAAGGAAAAATTGGACAGGAGTTGCTTCTGGGCACATAGACAAGGCAGGAAGCAGAACAATAGAACCGACATCAAGACGCCAGCAAGGTATGCGAAGTATAAGGAAAACTCAGCCAAGCATGACAGAATACCGTAATGACGCTGAGAGGTCATACAACCCAGAGGAGCGGAGAATAGTACCGCTGCATAGGGAAGACATACGGAGGTGACCAATAAGAGAAAATTAAAGAAATAAACCCTGCCAATAAAATGTAGAGTAAACCACGTGATAGGCGTAAAATAGGAAAGGAATAGAAAATGGGCGGTGATAGGAAAGAAAAGCTAGGATAGAAGCTGAAAATACGACAGGGAAAAGAGCGTCACTCTGTTAGTGAGGACGACGGGGAGAAGACGTGTTATTGGAAGGTTACTCTGGTACTGAGTACGACGGGGACAAGACGCGTTATTGTGATAAAAGTAGGATCAGATGTCGCAGTCCGACTTAGAGTTATGGTCTTGAAGATAGTGCAAATATAGGGAATAGCGAAGCAACGTAAAAAAAACATCGTAAAGGGGAAAGGAAAATTAGGAAGACAACGCGAGTGTTAGCAAGAGAGCTACGAGAGCCAGGCTAAAGAAAAATAAAGGAATTGAGAGACGGTCAACACGACTTTTCATAACCGAACCCTGAGAAAGAGATCCCAGCTCACCTACGATTAGACAAAACACCCACCTTTCCACCTCACCGTCAAACCTTTCACACTCCATCCCTAAACAAGCACACAAAAGGACCACGAACCGAAAAAAAGAACCCACTCCAACAGCACACCAAACTTTGTTACCGAAACTCAAACAGCAGAAGCAACCGTAAGAATGTTTAAGAAACAGCTGTGAAACTACCACAGAGATTTAAAAACTTGTAGGTGCATTGTGGCTTGTTTAGCACTCTATGGGACACGCGCATGCGCAGAAGAAACTTTCTACGTCGTGTAACATTTGCTCCGTGCTGGTCCACCGCTTTACTTGGTCCGAGGCATTTTATTATCAATGAATACCAGAAAGTTAGACCATCTTTGGTCCGCAACAAGATATTCGGAAGATGGTCTAGACCAAAGTGATAACTATGAATACGGTCCTAAATATAAGAGCTGCGCCGATGTTCACCAGAGGAAAAGGAGCACGCTTAAACTATTGAACAGGAAACAGGTAGATAACGAGGTCCCGATGAAAAAAAAAAAAAATAGAAAAGGTATGCGGCAACACCAAACACTACTTGAATGAATGCCCCTTTCAGGAATTACTAATTAAGAATTCTGTGGATCTGTTGTAAGACTATCATGACATGATACAAGTATACCTCTTTATCCCTTCCTTAACCGGTAGTTTAGTCCTTCGAATATTAAACCCCCAACAGTACAAATTTACGAGCACAGACGCCAGTCCAGAATCAAGAAATAAATTTATACAAAATTATACCATGGAAGAAAGGGACCACTCGCCACATGCCGCCGGAGTCGCTTACGTCGATCTCACTCCAGGGTACCTAGCTACTTATGAGAAAGCTCGGCTTAAGCACCTCAGCGCCCCCAAGCGCACAAAAGGTAACACAGCGACACGGTCCTTTAAGAGCTCGGTCGGCAAAGTAGCGAGCGGTCGGCTCAGACCACAGAGAACGACAGTCACCTGAATGCTTTCCTTTTTGAACTTTGAAATTAAAGAACTTTTTACACAAAGTTAATTAACGCATGTGAAAGCAAAATTTCTACTGTACGGTATTTTTTACACTCAACTTAATTCAAGAGCAGAAAACTCACAGGCACTCTAAAACACGCATTTCTGCACATATGTCGATATTGAATATTTAATTAAAATATAATACTATTTACTCTCTACTAATTAAACTTGTAGAAAAATAATAAACTACAAGATACAAGATACATTCTACAATATGCTTGTACTCTCATTATTTGTTTAGTTTGCCCAAAATTTTAACCACAGCATCCAAAACGATATCTTCAATAAAAGTAGCTGTTGTGCTTCGCTAGCTAAGGAGTTTAATACAAGGGAATTAATTATCAGTTCTGGGTGCAGTATCAAAGCATGCTTCATTACTGGACTTACTTTGTGTTGCCTATATGACTAAAGAGGTGGGTACCTCGAAGCTTCTTCATGCGGGTTTGACCATAAATATTTCATTATATACTAGACATTTAGGTAGCAGATTATGTGTCCTTACCTAGGTAGCTTTTAGAAAACTGAATTAATCTCTGCATCTTGCAGGCGTTTGTTCAACTTCTTGTGTCTAGGGATTTGAATCTTAATCCCTTCGCCACAGGAAGCTTTAATGGCTTGCTCTACTAGATGTTTACATCTGCTTTTCTTGTTATTCATTTAGTATGTTTAACTGCTACAGTTTTTTTAATCATCCGTATGTAAGTTATAAATATTAGAGTAACTCTTTCTTAAAACCTATTTATATCATCATAGTTTCAGTGTATTTTTGCCTGTACTCCAAAAATGTATCCAAATATGTATCAGAATATGACATGTATCAGAACTGCAAGTATTCAAATATACTAAACATATTGTACCATTTAAACCAATTAAACTTCCTTAAATTACTTCAATTGCTTTTATTAAACGTCAATAAATTAAAAGCAAACGCCAAAGCAATATATCCTGGCTATATTTGAGCCATATCTGATAAATCCACCCAAAATTATCACTGATATTAATTAAAATATGGCTTTTAATGTATATCAACTGTACATCAAGAAATTTCTGTAAAAAGCCTTTACAGGTCTTTTCATTTTGAATATTGAAAATTGATAACTGTAAAATATACACAGAACATTATATGCTAAATTTAAATGATATTCTAAGGCCTTTCTTCAAGAAACCATTTCTTAAAAACAGTTATTCTCATATCTACTTCACCTTAATTGAGGTAAAAGTTTGAAAAATGTAATTTCCTACATATTTTGTTGTAAGTTTAACAGTAATAAGAGAATTTAGCAGGCTTAGTTAATCTCTGTAAGGTTTCGTAATATTTTCAACAGCGAAAACGCGCGCCTCGGTAGCGTGCTGGTAGGGTGTCTGCCTCACATTCAAGAGGTCGCGAGTTCGAATCTCGGTCAGGGTGAGTTGCCTTGATAAGGTTTTTCCGCGGTTTTCCCTTATCCTGAAAGACGAATGTTGGGTAACTCTAAGGTCTATGGACCCTGGGCTCATTTGAGCATCATTTCACCCATTCTATTCATCGTCCGATATGAGTTAACGTTGGAGGACGTAAATTACAAAATAAATGAATGAATGAATGAAGAGAAAACCATAAGTATTTTAAAACTCAAGCCAGTAGGAGTATCTTGATAACGGTTAACTCCCCCCCCCTCCCCCGAAAAAATTGTGTTAGACGTATTAACGTGGTCTAGTCTTTTTTGTGCTGTAAGGATTTGTGCATCTCTTACAGTTAAACAGTTCTCCAGAAGTCATTCAATTTGACGAATACTTAGACGCTATTCTCAGAAAACTCATTTAACATATAAATAAAATATCTAAAACATAGGCATCTTAATTAAAAGTGTCAAATATTATCATAACTGCCTCACGTTCAAGCTGTCTGAGTTCGAGTCTCAGACAGGGTGAGTTATATGATAGAGAAGTGACAGATAGTTCGAAGATTTATGTATCCTGGGTTCATTTAAGCATCAATTTACACATTTCATTTATCCTCTAATATGAATTAATGTTAGAGGACTTCAATTAAGAAAAAAAAGGAAAGGTTCTTTAAAAATATAATTGTCAGTTTACCTGGTGTTTCTACAACTAATGTGTAAAGTGTGAATTGAAAGTTTATCTGGTATTAAAAAGAAGTAGATATAGCAGTAAGATTTTCTAGGAATATTAATCATTTATTTCCGAGTTTATGCTAACAGAAAATAATTTCCCAGGCTGGTCGGTTACAGGAATCGAGCTCGGACCTCCCAAATGCGAGACACAGAGGAAACCGCCTGACCATCCCACCCGGTTCAACAGGGAGTACTGTTTCTTGGTGACATTCGGCACCCCAAAGACCAGAAAAGCTAGAAACTTAGCCGAAGGAAGAGATGGAAGCGAAATGAGCAGACAAGGAAATGAAAGAGATGGTGGTAGACCAGAATACATTGAACCAATTCACCTAGAGAGCTCATGAAGTCAGGTCCAAGTTGGCGGTCAAACACGTGAACTCTTATACGCCATCCTCGCCCATTAGCTGTCGCTTATGAAGATATAATTAATTTTTCGAACATTTTAATTGGTTCCATAAACTTATAAATGAGAAATGGGGGATATATACTTGCACAGTATCGGCTTCGAACGATACATCAGAAACTTTGCTCGATACTTCGGTGCCAATTCTGCAATTTAAATTCTATTTTCAAATCAAAAAGTATTATTGCTGCAAGTAGAACATAGCAAAGTCTGAGAAATTTCCATTGATGTAGTACTTGCACAGTAACATTATGCAAGAAAATAGTGGTATGTCAAATTCAGTATCAGTTATCAAGAAGAAATCACTGCATTTCTCAACGATGATTTGCCACCTCGTCCTTCTAGTACACACGATTACTGTAAAACAAATTCAGACTTTCTAGGACTTAAAAAACTGCTAAATATTTGCGTATTCCTCCTCCAATAGTTTTCTCTGAAAGACTATTTCGCATAGCAGGACTCATATTTGGGAGAAAAAACAGACTTTCGCCGTACATTAAGAAAAAGGTAGTATTTTGGAACAAAAGCTTACAAAAGTGGCCTGTTTTGCTTAAAAATGTCCAATGTAGAGTTCTAAAATAGGAAACCTGATGGATCTAAGTTTTGCCTCATTTATTGGCTTAAACGGTTCTCCCAACATTCTATTTTGTATTGAAACTATAAGTACGAGTGCTGTTCAATAAAGAATGATCACAACTTTTTGTTTTGACAACGCACCTTTACTCATCCTTATAATTTTTATCGCTTTTCTCAAAATAGTCTCCCCTGAATGCGATGCACTTGTCCCAGCGTTTCTGTCAGTCTTCAAAGACATGCTGGAAACCATTTTTGAGAGATCCTTCAAAATCGCCTCCGCAGCCTTCACCAATGCTTCTGATAATGGATGATGCCTCCCACGAAGGAGTTTCTTCAAGTTAGGGAATACGAAAATGTCACATGAGAGACAGGACTACAGGACTACAGGGAGAGTGAGGGATCGACTTCACGTTAATTTTTGCAACATATTCAGCAACAACATTGGCAATATTTGGCAAAATTATCGCGGTACAGCATCCAGCCTGCTTTATGGAAATGTAGTCTTTTGCGCCTGATATGGACTTTCAATGTTTTCAGGACACCCTTGTAGTATTGTCCCAGTATTGTGTGCTGGGACAACATGATGATAAACCATTCCATAAATATCAAAGATTGAGATGACCATAACTTTCCCAGCAGAAGCAACCACTTTTGCTTTTTGGGGGTTGGTGATGAAGGAGATTTCCACACTGAGCTTTGATGTTTGCTCTCGGGATCTGAACTTGTCTGGTTCTCAAAGGCGGGAACCAGGAATACCAGCAATGAAACTACTACGGCGTGTTTGTTTCACATTAAGCTATCAGAATATAATAAGTTGAATTTTAGTGCAAAAAATTACGACTAAAATGTATGATCATTCTTTATTGTACCGCCTTCGTAGATATGACGGTGTTGGGTATCGTTGAAAATATCGAGTGTCGTTATCGAGAATCGAGTATTGATAAATACTGGTATTGACACATCTCTAATATAAATGGTAATTTTAAATTTTCTTTTTTAATGCCTCTGCGGTCTGATGGTTGGCATACTAACTTTCAAATTAAGGATTCCTTGGTTACATTTCACACCCTCAGGAGGGAATATTTCTTAATATGATAACCACACAGTAAGGAAGTCAACGTCATTGTGTAAGCGCAGCTATTTCAGAGGTAAAATCCGCCGATATGACTTCAATTGTAAGGACGAAATAGAAAGGAACGTTATTCTTCTACTTCATAGGTTTAGGGCTTTGGCCTGTATCTACATCAAGAGATAGAGTTTATCCATCAGGCGCAAGGAAGTTCAACTCTTATTCTAGCTTTAGGCTGGTATTGAAGTGATAGCTGTGGTAATCTATTTCGTGGCATACTTCTTATTTTTCTTATATATCCATTCCAGTTATTTCTTATTTGAAATAATCTCTTGTTTAAGTTAAGTATGTTTAATAATGTCTTGATTATGCTTTAATCTAAAAGTGTATATTCCACTCAGAACGTAAGAATTTCATTTCGGCTTTCTTCTAACTGATTTAATAAGCGTCCAGTTTTCACAGGCATAAGCTAACATGGAACCTGTCGTTGTCTTAATTTTTTATTTCTCAGTGTTGTTATTCCTCAAGTGCTATGCAATCTGTTTATTTTTCTGTAAATATCATTCTTTTTAGTAGGAAACGTTCAATCCCAGATATTTAAGATTATTCACCTGTTACATTACTTTATTACTTGTTACTATTTGACATTTAAGAGGTTTGTCCCGTGTCCCTTGGAACGCCATCGCTTTTGTTTTCGTCTCTGAAATTTCAACGTTGCAATTGTCAACTACTCCTGCTAATTTTTGCAGTGTTTTTTCTAGTTCACACTCTGTATTGCTAAATATTACTTGATCGACTGCAAACAGTTCTAATGTTTAAAGTATTGAAATTTAAAATAAAACTTACATTTAAGTGTTCTTACCATTGATTTATGACATCACCAATAAAATGACATCGGACGAACATATAGAAGTACTTGTTCAGCTTCTATGTGACATATACGTGGACAGTTCAATAAAGAATTATCATTTTTTTAACGTACGTTTACTCATCCTCATAATTTTGATGGTATTTCTCAAAATAGTCTCCCCTGAATGTGATGCATTGGTCCCAGCGTTTCTGCCAGTCTTCAAAGACATGCTGGAAACCATTTTTTGAGGGATCCTTCTAAATCGCCTCCGCAGCCTTCACCACTGCTTCTGATTATGGATAATGCCTCCCAAAAAGGCGTTTCTTCAAGTTAGGGAATAGAAAAAAGTCACATGAGGCTAAATCAGGACTACAGGGGGGTGGGGGATGCACTTCCCGTTAATTTTTGCAACATTTTCAGCAACAACATTGGCAATATTTGGCCGCGCATTGTCGCGGTACAGCATCTAGCCCGCTTTATGGAAGTGTAGCCTTTTGTGCCTGATATGGACTTTCAATGTTTTCAGGACACCCTTGTAGTATTGTCCCAGTATTGTGTGCTGGGACAACATGATGATAAACCATTCCATAAATATCAAAGATTGAGATGACCATAACTTTCCCAGCAGAAGCAACCACTTTTGCTTTTTGGGGGTTGGTGATGAAGGAGATTTCCACACTGAGCTTTGATGTTTGCTCTCGGGATCTGAACTTGTCTGGTTCTCAAAGGCGGGAACCAGGAATACCAGCAATGAAACTACTACGGCGTGTTTGTTTCACATTAAGCTATCAGAATATAATAAGTTGAATTTTAGTGCAAAAAATTACGACTAAAATGTATGATCATTCTTTATTGTACCGCCTTCGTAGATATGACGGTGTTGGGTATCGTTGAAAATATCGAGTGTCGTTATCGAGAATCGAGTATTGATAAATACTGGTATTGACACATCTCTAATATAAATGGTAACTCTAAATTTTCTTTTTCATTGTCTCTACGGTCTGATGGTTATAATTTTCAAATTAAGGATTCCTTGGTTAAATTTCACACCATCAGGAGGGAATATTTATTAATATGATAACCACACAGTAAGAAAGTCAACCTCATTGTGGATGCGCAGGTATTTCAGAGGCAAAATCTGCCGATTGTTAGGACGACATAAAAAAGAACGTTATTCTTCCACTTCATAGGCTTTGGAAACCAGTTTTTGAGGGATCCTTCAAAAACGCCTCCGCAGTCTTCACCTCTGCTTCTGATGATGGATAACGCCTACCATGAAGGCGTTTCTTCAAGTTAGGGAATAGAAAAATGTAACATGGGGCTAAATCCAGACTCTAGGAAGGGTGAGGAATGCTCTTCACGTTGATTTTTGCAAGATATTCAGCAACAATATTAGCAATATGGGGCCGCACATTATTGTGGTGCAGGATCCAGTCTGCTTCACGGAAATTTGGTCTTTTGCGCCTGATATGGACTTGTAATGTTTTCAGGGGATCCCTGTAGTAATGTTGAGTTACAGATGTGTGTGAAGTTACATCATGCTGATAAACCATTCCATGAATATCAAAGAATGAGATGACCATAACTATCCCAGCAGAAGCAACCACTTTTGCTTTTTGGGGGTTGGTGATGGAGATTTCCACACTGAGCTTTGCAGTTTGATTTCAGGATCAAAACGATGTAGCCAAGTTTCATCAGCAGTGATTACGTTTGAAAGAAACTCCGAATATTCCTCTAACATCAACTTTAACTGCATGCAGACCTTCATGCGATTGTCCTTTTTTTCGGGAATCAAAAGTCTAGGAACCTATCGCGCACAAACACGCCTCATATGTAACGTTTCTGTCACCAACGTATGGGTGACACCCAATGAAATATTCAGTACTTCAGAAAGTGATCTTAGGGTAATTCGTCGTTCCTCTTGTCACAATTGCAGCAGCAGTGTTGATGTTTTCTTCCGTAAGAGCAGTAACTGGAGCACCGGGTCCACCTTCCTTTGAAATCGATTGTCTCCCTTCTTTAAACATTTTAAACCTCCTTCGAACTTTGCTGTAGGGAATAACAGACTCTCTATAGGCCTGCTGCAACATTGTATAGGCCTCAACTCAATATTTGTTGAGACGAAAGCAGAATTTCAAAGCCGCGTATTGTTCCTCGCTTGTTACCTCCATTGCAGCGGTATGCGATACTGAACATGTCTGAACTTACCTGGTTCTCACAGGTGGGAACCAGGAGTACCAACAATGAAACTACTACGGCGTGTTTGTTTCACTTTAAGCTAAGAGTATATAATAAGATTTAATTTTAGTGCGGAAAATTATGTCCGTAAAAAATTATGAACATTCTGCATTGAACAGCCCTCGTAGATAGTTTTAATGCGAATAGATCCGCATAAAAATGCTGCAGAATGAATGTGTATTAGGCAGTGACAGTAAAAACGACACGTGCCTCACGCTGTCGGTGTTCGCAGGTATAGGTCACACGTTGTGGCGCGTGGTGTAGCTGTTTTTAAGCATACCGGCATACTCCGCAGTAGATTGCTACTATTAAGAATTTCTTTGGCTTAAGAAACCACAATAAAGAAGCTATTGTTTAATTATTGCTTATGAATGTTTAAAGTATTCCAGAATTCCGTTATAGCAGTCCATGATGCCAAATAAGCTGGTGGACATATGTAACTTATACCTTTTAGAGGGAAGTTAATGTTTGTGAGGTTGAGGATGAAAAGTATTAAATGGTAAACAGAACATAAAACAACTTCATAGAATTGTAGATAAATTAACCAAAACTAAATGGTTTATATAATGAGACGAGCATTTTATTTCACGTGTTATCTAATACTAAATAAAGTATTTGTAACGGAAAGGGAAGTTGTTGGTATTTACAGTAATTGGTTGAAAGTACTGTACAATTAAGGTCATGACAAGATGTTCTGAAGTTAAACAAATAAATATTATCATTCATATAACTATTTACAGTTCATATTTTTAATGAAACTAAATTAATCGTGCGTTTGTTGAACTCCCTTCAGCTCTTCCATCTATCAAAACCATATCCGTCATTTCGGCGTTCGTATAGTGCTCAATATAGGTTGGATTTTCTATCTAAGTACGCGCAAAATCCTCCCTGCTAGGACGGAATGTGTATTTTTACACTGAAGGGCAACCTTGCAACTGACCGAGCTATTAGTCCACTTTTTCACAAGTAACTGCCCTTTGCCCCATTACTTGAAACGTAGGCTGGGGTCCTTGATAAAGAGCAAGATGTAATTAAGGAGACTTTGGCGATTTCCTCTGAAAGGAGCACGCTTAATGGTGATGCTGCATTTCAGTCCAGCTCCTATTGGAAACCGGCCTCAAATAGAGATCCGTCGATTTAAGAAGCAAAGACTAATAATACAGCTTGACAATCAAGTTAAGTAGTTACGTTTATTTGACACAATTTTCTATACTCAGGCCATCTCCTGACCTGGCATTTAATTTACTGAAAACATTCTTTTGTTCAGTAATGCGAATTTTGATAGTGTTTTTCCTTTGTTTATAGTTGTGTTATATCCAGTATTTCATTTGTGGTTATAACATTTTATAAATATCCTGATGGTGGGAGAGATGCACACTCCCGAAACGTTGATATCTAATCATCTTTTCACCTGGCTGGTTGCTCCAGAAGAAAGTAAGCAAGGAGTAATGTATTTGTTTTCGTGGCCGGTGCGTCCCAATAACAACTTGAGGTTCGCACACCAGTGGTTACTGCGCTGCCTAGTCACAAAATCATGTAATATTTAATGCTACATAAAATTAAACCTAACAGAACCCGAAATTCGGACTAGTTAAGTTATAAACTATGCTACGGCTATAATCGTTCGGTGGTTTTTTAAACAACCTGTATATATAATGCTAAAAGTTTCAATAATGCTAACATTTGCATAGTGTCGCGGCGAAAAAGCACGGAAGTTTTGGTGCCGAGAGATAAACGCGGTTTGTGTACATAAAAGAGCCTGCAGATAAAGACAACTGACGGATAGATTTCACGAAGATAAGTAGCTTGCATACGCAGATAAGTATAGCGCTTGAGATAAAAGACTTACTGAGATAAATGGAAATTTCTGGTAACATCCTGATTATTCGGTTCCTTTATTGTTCTGGAAATCTCTCGAATTGTGAATGAGGTGTTTAAGGAAGTGACGAGTTGTGAAACAAGAGTGAGTGAGTCGCGAGAGGTAAGAAGAGAACAGCTGAGAGTGTTGTTGCTGGAAACTGAACACTGTTTGTTATTGTCATCGACCTTGGAAGATTGTGTAGTATATGTGATGTAATACTGTTACGTGGGAATTGAACAGTGTATTTCTACGGAAATAAAGAACATCTAGAATTTCGGCAAATTGTACTTTTAATTCTGCGACCCCACAAAGTCACAATATTGACCTTATGCTCCCCCAACAGACCTATGCTGAAATATAATAATTCGGAATATCAACAATACTGGAGCTTTAGTGTACTTCTCAAGAAGCACTAGAAAATTTAATTCCCTTATTAAAAGGAAAATAATTTTGTGCATCTGCATTTCCAGAAAGGGTAAAATGGACTTATTAAAAGAAAGAAGAACACAAAGAGCCGGTTGAGGCAGCATCACGGTCTAAATATCGCACACAAAGGAGACTGAGCTTTGCTATACATTCCTCGCGCGTTGTTCAAATATCAATGAGCAACCGCAAAACACCCCACGCTCGACAGCACTGGCAATTTCGTATCGCTTCCCACAGACCTAAACACAATGACCGACTGCCAACCAAGCGGAAATTACGGAATAATAACCGCAGAGATTTATTCACGTTGCATAAAAATAAAAGCAATGGATGTAAATATGTGAAACCGTTTTGTTTGTACATTTAAGCCATTGCGTCGGAATATGACTCTGTTTACTTTTTTCATTTATGGTAATATCTGCGAGAGAACTTGATAGCGTTTTGTAGAACCAATCATCGAGTTTTTGGAGCCACATTTTGCTTGTGAAATGTTTACATGAGACAGTTTGCATAGAGATTAAATTTTACTAGTATATGCGGAATAACAATTAAAATGATAAAGTGATGAATTTAATTGAATTTAAAAAGTTTTGATCACGTTAATGAAATAAGCACGAAATACGTGTGAAAACTTTATTCATAACATTTCAAATTAGGTTTTACTCGCGGTACATTAATGTTTTTCAGCATGTTTCACAATTTGTGAAAAAGATTGGGTTTTAAGTGCTAGTAAAGGTTATGCAACGAGTGGGGAAACCTCGCGCACTGTGATTTACTAGTTCTATTGTGACTAACATCTCCCAGGAGGAAGGAATGCAGTTCACCTTTAAGCAGGCCCCTTATGTCGGTGGAAATCCATAATAATCCCAGCCTTGAAGTGCAATGAATGACCTGTCAGACAAGCAGCCTTGTTAATATTTTACTTTGAGAATGCATCCTCGCCATCTGTCCAGCACAAGAAGAACACCTGAAGTATGTGTAGCAAATTAATAAATATAAATGACTTCTTTGGATCAAAACCAGCTGTAGAAAGAGGCACGTGCTTACTGAGCCTGCCTTGGTAGCGTAGATGGTAGCATGTCTCGCTCACGTTCAAGAGGTCCCGAGTTCGGATCTTGGTCAGGGTGAGTTACCTGGTTAAGGTTTTTCCGAGGTTTTCCCTTATCCTTAAAGACGAATGTCGGGTAGCTCTAAGCTCCATGTACCCCGGACTCATTTGAGCATCATTTCACCCATTCCATATCGTCCGGTATGACTTAACGTTGGAGGACGTAAATTATACAACAAAAAGTGCTTACTGTGGCGATTGCAAAAATGAGTCCACTGTACACGCATGTTCAAATAGAATGCAGACCTCAATGCATTCAGTTTCTTTCACATTGTTGCTGAATTGTATAGAAACGATGAAACATATGACGATTGCTATATGCAAATCAATTGGTTCGTTGAGACTATTTTGTTTTGTAAACTGTCTTATACCTCCGCAGTATAATTCAAAGATATAATGCTATTTACTCATTTAACCTTTTCTAAATACTCCTGTGTAAAAGTTCGCCTGTTGCTAGTTCATGTTAACTCAGATAGTATTTGAGGACTTGACATATTCTCTTATAGCTAAAATGGAAATAAGAAATCTCCACCAGTTAAAAATACAACTACAAAGGCTTCCCAATTTTTTAGTGATAAAGTATAACAGAGGACATGTATCGACTGCAGGAATGGACAATGTAAGGGGTACAGATGCGCAGAGTTTCCTAACAGTCAACTTTACTGCTTAACCACCCAGCCGTGCTGTGGTTGAGTGATTAGACGTGTCGACTCTCACCAAGGCTACCCAGTTTGATTCCAGGAGACCATTAAGTGAGATTTGTGGTGGACAGCACGGTGCTGGGGCGGGTTTTCTCCGAGAACTCCGGTTTCTCCCGCCATATCATTCTACCGGTACTCTATCTTCATCTCGTGTATCTTCAGTGTAACCGTCTGCGGTACCGCGTTTAGTAAAAGCGGGCGTTAAACACTACATATTCATGCATGCTTAACCATCCGTCTAGGAACCGCATCCAAACCGCCGGAGGGTACCACACAAACTCCTCTACAGAGGAAACAATTTAACCAACCAGATTAACTTGAACGCCACCTTCTGACGAAGCCTAAAAGTTTCCAAAGTAGCAAGACTCTACACCATCTGCCCGTCGACCGACAAACAACACTAGAGTCATCCCATAATACAAAAGAGAGAAACGAAATGGAAGAAAACGGAAGAGTGGAGAGTCAGGGCACAAGAAACACCGCTCCAGCATTCTCCTTGCTAACGAGAGAAGAAAAGTTAAACGTGATCAACCACCAGGGATCAAACCGTGTCCTTCTTAATTCGAGCTCTTACGTGTTACTACATAGCGATTTTACTCGATTGCACGATGAGAAAAATATGGTATTGGGAAAACAAAAGCAATAAAGACAAATATACTGTCGCCCTGGCGGTAGACTCGCGAAGCCGAATCCGATGAAAAATGATGGCCGGTGGAGATTCGGAAAACTTCGGAACCAATCGTTACCGGTAGCGACAGACAGTTGAGGGTAGAGTTGGAAAAATAAACAGTTTTGAGGTTTTAGCAAATTTGTAATGTTGAACAGTATATTTCGAGCAGAATAAAGTGTAGTTTTTGTGTTTCGTAACCTCGTTTTATTATTTCACGAACCCACAAAGTCACAACTGGTGTCAGAAAGCGGGATAACTACATCACCAAACATTATGGCCATGGAATCGGCATTGGAAATGCTTTTGCAGAAGATGAACGAATTAACAGCGAAGTCGGAAGCGGCAAATAACAACTTGGCCGCGAAGATGAACGAGTTAATAACAAAAACAGAAGCGGCAAATAACCTGGCCGCAGAGTTGAAAGAAATAAAGACCGAATTGACCACAGAAATGAAGGCAGCGAGCGACATTCTGGCCACGGAAATGAAGGAGGCGAACGAGGTCCTCGCCACAAAATTTGAAGAACAGTTGGCCGGCGTGAGGGATGACATGACGGAGTTGGGCAAGCGGATGGGCCAAGTGGACGAGCGCGTCGAGGACCTGGCGAACTGCTTCAATGACCTAGAGGAAAAGGCCGACAATAACGCCAAGTCCCTGAACGCCATGGATGAAGACGTCGAAGACCTCGCGAACCGCGTAAACAACCTGGAGGGAAAGGCCGACAGCAGCGTCAAGTCCCTGAACGCCATGGTGGAGGACGTCGTCGGCAGGAGACTGAAGGATTTGAAGGCTGACGCACCGGGACGCGACACAACATCGGCGCGCGTCAAACCTCCGAAATATGACGGCGCGTCAACATTCGAGGTCTTCCGCCGCCAGTTCGACACAGTGGCCAAGCACAACAGATGGTCACCGGAGGAGGAGGCCACACAGTTAATAGCCAGCCTCCAGGGACGGGCCGCGGAAATCCTAAACGCGGTGCAGACAACGGCGGCGTCCAAGGACATCTGGGAGGCCCTGGAGAATCGTTTCGGGAACCGCCGCTTAGCCGCAGCATACCGCAGCCAGCTAAAGGCAAGGTCGCAGCAGCCGGGGGAGACGCTGCAGGAGTTAGCCATAGCGATCGAGCAGCTAGCTAGCAAGGCCTTGGTTGACCTGCCACTGGAGTTCGTATCCCGGGAAGCCGCTTACAACTTTGTCGACGGGGTACGGGACACGGAGATTCGTCAGCGCCTAATGCTCGGCGATTATAAAACCATCCACGAGGCGCTGACAGCGGCATTAAGGATGGAGGCGCGCAAGGTAGCATCAATCCCGACGTCGAGAACGAGGAGTGTCCGCTACGCCGGAGACAGAAGACCTGCTGTGGGACGCCGGCGAACACCTAGTGGCCTGTGTTGGGGGTGTGGACAGCCCGGACACCTGTAGAGAGACTGCCCACACCAGGAAGGGCAGCGGGAAGAACCAGTAAGGCCCGGCGTGGAGAGGGACACGTCGGCGCCATCACCACCATCCCCTCGAGTGACACTGCGCGCCGTCAGCCGGCGTATGGATGACAGCTCATCGCGGACGGTTGGGTAAGAGGAAAGCGTGCCCGATGCTGGTGGACACTGGGGCGGCCGTGGCCATCATCAGACCTGACGTGGCGTAGGGTTTGCCGACAAGGAAGCCGAGCCGACCATACCAGCTTGTCACGGCATCGGGCGACACCATGCCTGTGCAGAATGAGGCCCTGCTGGAGCTGAACTTGGGACGGAGTGTCGTGCGTCTGTGGGTGTTCGTCACGAAGGTGGCTGAGGAGGTGATTCTGGGACTGGATACCCTCAGGAGCCACGAGGCGACGGTCGACGTCGGCAGGAAGGTCCTGAGGCTCAACGGAGAAGAGGTTATACTCCGTCAACCAGAAGAGCGCCTTGGAATTGGCAGGGTCTTCTTGAGCGAAGACGTGGTTGTCCCCGCGAGGAGCGAAGTGATAGTGACGGCGCGACCGGAAGGCCAGACAGCAGGTGGGGTCCAGAGGCAGCAGGAGTACGACTTCACCTCGGAACATCGCAGAGGGAAGAGTCACGGTAACGCGGACGCTATGTCCCGAAGACCCTGTCCAGAAGATTGCGGCCAATGCACAAGAGTGGAGGGGAAGTAGCGTGTCGCAGCAGTTCGAGTATTCACGGCAGTGCCTGCGGATGGCTGGGATAGCACAGGTCTGAGGAGGGAGCAGCTGGCGGACGCAGACTTGGGGCCAATCTTGAGGGATGTGGAGAACCTGGTGGACCACCTCCACGACATGCACGAGATGGCTCGCCAGAACATCCAGAAGGCGAGCGACCGCATGAAAACTCGATACGACAGGCAAGCCAACAGCCAAGGGTTCCAGCAAGGTGACCTGGTCTGGTTGTACCGCCCGACCCGGACCAAGGGACGCTGCCCGAAGCTTCAGCAGTCATGGCAAGGACCGTACCGTGTGGTGAAGAGGATTAACGACGTGGTCTACCGCATCCAGAAGGTGCCCCGAGGAAAGATGGTGGTACACCTGGATCGCCTGGCCCGCTACGAAGGCGCTGTTCGGGACGACCAGCCTTGAGGAGGGAGCAGTGTCGCCCTGGCGGTAGACTCGCGAAGCCGAAGCCGATGAAACATGATGGCCGGTGGAGATTCGGAAAACTTCGGAACCAATCGTTACCGGTAGCGACAGACAGTTGAGGGTAGAGTTGGAAAAATAAACAGTTTTGAGGTTCTAGCAAATTTGTAATGTTGAACAGTGTATTTCGAGGAGAATAAAGTGTAGTTTTTGTGTTTCGTAACCTCGTTTAATTATTTCACGAGCCCACAAAGTCACAACACTTATCACAAAAGTTGACTGTTTAAAAAGGGAAACAAAGAAAGTATTTGACATACAGGATGTGCTTTAACAACAGCCACATCTGCCGTTTATTAACATTTAGTCGCATATCTTGCGGTTTACTAGTTACTCAAAGTCCATTTAAATAAATAAACAGACAACCCAACCCTAAAGTGCAAAAGCCTCCAGCTAGTGTAGGGAGTTGTGCTATGAGTTCATATGGTGGCAATTCCTAAGAACCTCATGCTTGTTTCTCGGCACCTCTTTATCTACACTCCTGGAAATTGAAATAAGAACACTGTGAATTCATTGTCCCAGGAAGGGTAAACTTTATTGACACATTCCTGGGGTCAGATACATCACATGATCACACTGACAGAACCATAGGCACATAGACACAGGCAACAGAGCATGCACAATGTCGGCACTAGTACCGTGTATATCCACCTTTCGCAGCAATGCAGGCTGCTATTCTCCCATGGAGACGATCGTAGAGATGCTGGATGTAGTCCTGTGGAACGGCTTGCCACGCCATTTCCAGCTGGCGCCTCAGTTGGACCAGCGTTCGTGCTGGACGTGCAGACCGCGTGAGACGACGTTTCATCCAGTCCCAAACATGCTCAATGGGGGACAGATCCGGAGATCTTGCTGGCCAGGGTAGTTGACTTACACCTTCTAGAGCACGTTGGGTGGCACGGGATACATGTGGACGTGCATTGTCCTGTTGGAACAGCAAGTTCCCTTGCCGGTCTAGGAATGGTAGAACGATGGGTTCGATGACGGTTTGGATGTACCGTGCGCTATTCAGTGTCCCCTCGACGATCACCGGAGGTGTCCGGCCAGTGTAGGAGATCGCTCCCCACACCAGATGTCGGGTAATGGCCCTGTGTGCCTCGGTCGTATGCAGTCCTGATTGTGGCGCTCACCTGCACGGCGCCAAACACGCATACGACCATCATTGGCACCAAGGCAGAAGCGACTCTCACCGCTGAAGACGACACGTCTCTATTCGTCCCTCCATCCACTCCTGTCGCGACACCACTGGTGGCGGGCTGCACGATGTTGGGGCGTGAGCGGAAGACGGCCTAACGGTGCGCGGGACCGTCGCCCAGCTTCATGGAGACGGTTGCGAATGGTCCTCGACGATACCCCAGGAGCAACAGTGTCTCTAATTTGCTGGGAAGTGGCGGTGCGGTCCCCTACGGCTCTGCGTAGGATCCGACGGTCTTGGCGTGCATCCGTGCGTCGCTGCGGTCTGGTCCCAGGTCGACGGGCACGTGCACCTTCCGCCGACCACTGGCGACAACATTCATGTACTGTGGAGACCACACGCCCCACGTGTTGAGCAATTCGGCGGTACGTCCACCCGGCCTCCCGCATGCCCACTATACGCCCTCGCTCAAAGTCCGTCAACTGCACATACGGTTCACGTGCACGCTGTCGCGGCATGCTACCAGTGTTAAAGACTGCGATGGAGCTCCGTATGCCACGGTAAACTGGCTGACACTGGCGGCGGCGGTGCCCAGACGCTGCGCAGCTAGCGCCATTCGACGGCCAACACCGCGGCTCCTGGTGTGTCCGCTGTGCCATGCGTGTGATCATTGCTTGTACAGCCCTCTCGGTATGTGCGGAGCAAGTATGGTGGCTCTGACACACCGGCGTCAATGTGTTCTTATTTCCATTTCCAGGAGTGTATTTTGATTACTAGCAATGCTCTATATGCCATACACGTGTACTTAGATCCATGCTTGTTTATTTTATATTCTATGTTCTATAATCTATATTCCACTGAGCTTAAGGTGATGCATCTGTGATATTTCTATAATTTGAACTCTCCCAAATTTGGTGATCCATTATCTTAATTTTTATCATTAGCTGGTTGAGTTTTGTAATTTATATTGGCCCTAATTCGCCTTGAATTACACTTCAAGTTAGCACTAATACTAACAAAAACACTTCTCTTGCAAACTACGAAGGCGTTGCACTTGTGGGCGGTTGCACTTTCCAGTTTCCTGCACGTTTGTCCATCTTTAGCTTGACTTGTCCATAGTGTTCTTGCTGTCCTCCTAAACTCATCTCCCCATCGCGTCTGCAGTTTACTTATCGATCTTGGTCCTATTTTTAGATCCCATGTTGTTCTTTGAGTCCATCGGCCGGGTTCCACTCTGGCGAGGTGCCCTCCCCATCTCCATTTCAGCTCTTTCGCCCATGCAGCTGCATCAGTCATACCTGTGTTCTTTCTTACAGTCTTCTATGATACCCTGTCTCATATCGCTTTTGAAGTATTTTACTGCAAATATTTTGCTGGCAAATCTGAAGCATCTCTTTTTTCTCGTTAGACACCAGGTTTTGAAGGCGTATAATAACACCGGTATCACACAAGTTTCTTTTACCCCCTTCTTTAAGCCTAAATTAAGAGATCTGTCTTCCAAGATAAATATGAGGCTCCAAAATTTCTTCCACGCCAGATGGATGCGCCTTTTCTTCTCCAATGTGAAATTATTTGTAAAAGATATGGTTTTTCTCAAGTAGAAATATTCACTGACATACTCCAAATTCTACCCATTGACACTTATTTGCTCCTCAACAAAATCCGTCTTCAGCTTGCTTATCTTTGGGTGCATTATTAGTCCTACCTCCATAGTTACTTTGCTAGTATAGATTGAAGCTCCTTCATGGACCCAGCCACCAATAATGTCATCTGCTAACCGTAGATGCTTTAATGGAAGACCGTCTATGCTTATGCCATCCTTCTTTTTCCAGTTCAATTTCCGGAACTGGTGCTCCAGGAGGCTGCTGAAGAGCTTTACTTAGAAAGATGAATATTCAGAAGGCGTTGTCTAGAAAATTTAATATATAATTAAAATTTTAATGAACATATATTACCGTGAAGTTTAGAAGCGTAGAGTCAGACTGAAAAATTCAATGCCATAGCCGGGATTTGAACCACGGATTTTCTAGTCTCCGACCAGCTGCTCTAACCATTAAGCTACTATGGCCAACGTGCCGATATGACATTAAATTCTCCAACTGACTTGTATTTTTCCCGGCAAACCACTTAGCAGTTCTCAAACACACGAGAATACTACCTTAATGGGACAACTACTTACAACATGTAAGTACTTTAAGGCCCGGGCTTTATATTTAACCACTATTAGGTCAATTAATGGAAATTAATTATTCTTTCACGCTGGCCGTGTGTAGGCTAAATTGTGGAAACGTAGAGTCAGGCTGAAAAATTCAATGCCATAGCCGGGATTTGAACCGCGGATATTCTAGTCTCCGTCCAGCCCCTCTAACCATTGATCTTCTATTGCCAACGTGCCGATATGACATTAAATTATCCAACTGACTTGTGTTCTTCCTGGTAAACCACTTAGACAACTACTTAGACAACAGATGAGCAACTACCTAAATGGCGACTTACAACATGTAAGTACTTTAAGGCCCGGGCTTTATAGCTCGTACCACTATTAGGTCAATTAATGTAAATTAATTGTTCTTTCACACTGGCCGTGTGTGGGCTAAATTGTGGAAACGTAGAGTCAGACTGAAAAATTCAATGCTATAGCCGGGATTTGAACCGCGGATCTGCTAGTCTCCAGCCACTCTAACAATTAAGCTACTATGGCCAACGTGCCGATACGACATTAAATACTCCAACGTTTCAACAATTTAGCCTACACACGGCCAGTGTGAAAGAACAATTAATTTCCACGTGAAGTTTAATTTGAAACTTTAGATCCATTTGTTAAGGAAATCAAAGCCTTGAATGCTTTTCCCTTTGAAGAGTTATATTGGATGGTGGGATCTTTCAGAAAAATTTCGGTCGCAAGTTTTGGAAGGTGCTGAAATTTATCTCTTCAGCTGATGTTTACAATAGACACGCATGTGCTCAGACGTATCCATACGCGTTTCCGCCCCTAAAGATACTCTTCTCCGACTCGGAAAATCTCAAACTTACATATTCTCGGCGAGATCTCGTTTGGAAGTTTTAAAATACTCAAATTCTTTTATTGTTATGTATTGTTTTGTAGTTAGGGTATTTTAATTTATTTTTATTCTATTTATTTGTGCTAAGTTTCTCACAAATAAAGAATTCAAAGAATATGGCTGAGTGTTAGCCCAGACTGTTAACCTGCCATATCCATTATACAACGTCTACTACCTAAACATTAATTTCCCTTAAAATAACATCTTGTTTACTCATCTTTTAATGGCCAATTTCGTTTGCTTTTAATGTGTATATAAACCCTCCACACAATGCTTATCGAAAATTTTAATTAATGCAATCTCTTTATCCATTTCGATCTATTTCTCGTTCTTTTCTTCAAACTGGGTCGCTTCACACTCAGATATTCTGTGCTCTCATCAGGCAAGGTGAGGTAAAAGTGTGCAGCAGAAATACACAGAAATAATGCATAATAGTACCACAGCTAAATTAGAAATTGGTAACAAGCTTAAGCATATTATGCCTCAGTATAATCAATAAACAAGGTGTAAACGAACCAAGTAAGAGACGGCAATAAGGAAATTAGTCTTGCCAGATGCATACCTCCTATCCCTATGAGATAGTGTGGGCTTGCCACTAAAGGCGCCAGACATGATAGTCAGTATAGCTGTTTCTGCAGCACTGAACTTGCTAACGGGGTTCTGTTGCTAAGATAAAGAGAGAAGCCATGTTAGAACTAAGAATAGTTATACAAGTGTCTTATTGTGTAGAGCCCCAGGGATGTTTGAAGCAACAGTGGGTAAAATAGATACTACAATATGAAATTCAAAATCGTGATAGAACAGTTTTAATCAAAGTTGCGCTAAGGTTCAAAGGTGTGATTCCCTCGCCTCATGCTGTCACGGTGGATTATTAAATTCTCTGCATTTAAGTATTGCTGTTCCACCTTACTGTTCCTTCACGGATGGTTTAGCTAGTGCAATGTGTTGCCCTTCCAAGCAGGTAGGGATTGAGCTAGGGGTGGGAGGGAATGTTTACTTAATCTAAAGCAAGTAAGGGGTAAAAGAGCGTAACAGAATGAAGGAAGTACAGTTGCTGGTAATATTTGTGAGTTCACTGTCGAAGTTTACTCCGAGTGAAGTCTTGCTGCGTAACCATGCCGCCAGTGAAATGTTACCTGACAGACAAGCCACCCACAAGCCAAAATGTTACTGAACGAACATTATCTGCGCATTTTGACTGTTTACTGTACGTGCATATGAGACGAAATAGATTAAATCATCAAAATTGTTATACAGTGTCTTATTTTTCACTGGTGGCGAGCAGGCGGGTGGTTAATGCTGTAGCAGAAGGTACGCCACCGCCACAGAAGACACGCTGATACCGCATTGAATATTTAAATTCTAGCTCTCTGGTTTATCATGCAAATTATTATAATAATAATAATAATAATAATAATAATAATAATAATAATAATAATAATAATAATAATAATAATAATAATAATAATAATAATAATAATAATAATAATAATAATAATAATAATAATAATAATAATAATAATAATAATAATAATAATAATAATAATAATAATAATAATAATAATAATAATAATAATAATAATAATAATAATAATAATAATAATAATAATAATAATAATAATAATAATAATAATAATAATAATAATAATAATAATAATAATAATAATAATAATAATAATAATAATAATAATAATAATAATAATAATAATAATAATAATAATAATAATAATAATAATAATAATAATAATAATAATAATAATAATAATAATAATAATAATAATAATAATAATAATAATAATAATAATAATAATAATAATAATAATAATAATAATAATAATAATAATAATAATAATAATAATAATAATAATAATAATAATAATAATAATAATAATAATAATAATAATAATAATAATAATAATAATAATAATAATAATAATAATAATAATAATAATAATAATAATAATAATAATAATAATAATAATAATAATAATAATAATAATAATAATAATAATAAAATACTTTTGTCATAAGTGGTGTTGGCGATTGGGGATTTCAATACGGAGGGGATTCAGTACAGTTAATGTTAATGCCAGAGGATCTACTCCCATTACTCCTGGACCCATAGGACAAAGGACCGGCTCCTTCAAACAGGGAGTTACGAAGCAGTCCCGAAAGGGCGCCCGACGCCTCCGTGGGGCTTTCCATAGGGTAAGACCTAGAGACTAGCAAGCCCTCCCCCCAACATCTGGTCCTGTGGACTCAAGACGGGATGGAAGTGGATACGCCACTTACGCGCGCCAACACCAAATGGGAAGGCTACCGATATGACCTCGGTGGGGTTGCCTGTTGATCTAGCACACCTACTAGCTATGCTGTCTAGTACGCGGGAATATTAATGGCTTCCTTCAACCCCGTCCGGAGACGTACCCCATCTCCCAAGGGTATCGGGAACCCTCGAGTCCAACCCAATCCGAACAACTCCCTAACAAGGAGAGGCTCGAATGTTCAGCCCGAGGTTCATCTAGTAACGTCAGAGGTACCACGAGTGCTAGGGGTCCACAGCGCCTGCACGACGGCAGCTGAAGGGGACGGATCCCCTCCCCTACGGGGAGGGGGATTCGGTACGTAGGCCACCATGCTGGGTCCATTGTTCCTATGCAAAGTGAGGCACCCCGGGAAGGAAGGATGAGGCGAAGGAGACAGAGGACAGCCGACAGAAGAAGCCATGAGAGTACAGAGGGCAGGGTCCCTACTGTTTACTTGGATAGAGACCTCCCCAGACAAGGTAGCACAATGAACTACCTCCCCCACAGCAGGACGGCAGCGAGCCCAGCATCGGAGCTCTAGTGGTCCCAGCAGGTGATGCGAGCCCCAAAGGTCCCTGGCTGTCTTTTCCGAGATGATCCAAGCAGAGGAGCGGAGATCGGTAACCGACCAACCGTAGGAGGAAGTAGTTTTCCTCAATACATATAATCCTCCCATGCACCACCGAGACACCCGCCGACTCTTCTAACCTGAAAGTGTCCACCAGATAAGAGATGACATGAAATGATAATGGAGATGAAATGGAGGGATACGAAATTAGGGGGATGTAATTAACCTACACAGCATTCGCCTTGCGACCAGGGAAAGTCCCTGAAAAAGCCCATGGGTCAGGTAGGTTGGCCATGGGAATCGAAACCGCACCTACAGAATGTGGGCCACAGACGAAACCGCCTGAGCCATTCCGCTTGGTCATAAATGGTGCTGGAAATGATCTTGTACTGCAACGTATGTCTGACACATTCGAAGAAAGTTTCTGTTGACTCGCTTTAATTAATCTTTTGAAATTGCAGTAATTTTGCTTCTGCTTTTGTCTTTCAGTTCCTCTAACGTTTACGGATTTTTCCGATACTCTTTATTTTTAAGTTCTCGCATTAATAAAAATCGCAAACCGTAAGCTCTGTGCTATATTCTAACTTTGGTCCTATTTCATCGAGTTTTCCCTCTATACATACATGGCAGGTTCTTCTTTGTTTGCTATCAAGAACAGAATCCATTTATTTGAATCGCTTTACAAGCTTATGAATTGTCTCGGTAGTGTTGATGGTATCAAGTCTGGTTAACGTTGATGAGGTCCGAAGTTCGAATATCGGTCAGGGTGAATTACCTGGCTAAGGTGTTTTCCGGGATACTTTTACTCTCATCAAGTTAGTTTTTCTATCATGTATTATTGTCGGGAAAATAGTGAAGTGCTTAAAAGAATTTATGAAGTAGAAAATACCTTCAACCTATACTTTCAAGCTCCAAACTCTTCCTCAATCTCCGTTGATGCATTGCTGCAACTTTATCGCAATTGTAGAAAAGGATGGCCTTTTGAAAATTGGCATTGTCCGGCAACTGCAACTGCAACATTCAGCTCGTTTTCTTTCAAACTAAAAATTACGAAAGCTTTGTTACACTAATTATTTTGACAGAATATATTTTCACAAATATAGATGCATCACATTACAAGAAAAAGCACCTCATGGCAGAAAAGCAGTTTGCTGGTGACTAACACTAAAGCACTTCATGTTCAAACAGTTCTGAATTATTTAGTTCACAAATATTTGCAAACCAAATTCTGTGATGTTAAGTCTTAGTTCATTCTCGTATCATGTTTAACTGTATGTTTTAAAGATTCTCCCCCCCCTCTCTCTCTCTCCACATAAAAGTTTTTACTAACATTGGCATTATTTTCACAAGACTTATATGATTGAATTCGTATAGATGTCTCTTAAGTGAATCAATATATTTAAGGATTACAAAAGTCCCTACAAGACTGGATCTCATTCCTCATTAGTTCAGAGTCTGTCTTTGTCTATTACGATAATGTCAAAATATAAAGTAAATAATACCAATATCAGTGAAGAAAGTATTTGCAGCTATAGTATAACCGATGAAAAATACTTTCTAATGTCACCGTAGTATAGGAATTCTCATGAATTACACTAGAAGCAAAGCAAAGGCCGCAGTCGTAACCATTAAAACTGCAGCTGAGGTTTAAAGAATTTATAAATACACATTTAGTGTCTTTACCGGTTTAATTTCGACGCTTTTAATAAGAAACTTATAATCTGTATGCTTCAATCGCATTTTCAAATGCAACTGTATGCATGGTCACATGAATGCAATATTTGAATACATCAGGAAACGTTGGCAAAGAAGTTAAATTTCAATGAACTCCATCACATACAAGAATTAATAGAAAAGATAAATCGTCCTCCATGGGCTCATGATAGCAGGCGACGCAAGTTTCGAATTCAAACCCATCGGTGGGCGATGCATCCTTTTTTTTTTGGCGTAACACTCTTAACATGGCTTCCTACAAAAGGGAAGTAAAGCCGATGGTTCCGTGTCGTACATATAGAGCACTTCAAAGAACTTCATGTCTGATAAAGAGGTTTCTGAACAAATATAAGTGGTCCTTCAAACAGTATTGAATGGAACGCTGAGAATCAAGGCAGCTACAAAGCATACGAGGGTGGTCTGAAAAGTTTCCGACCTCAGCATGAAGATGGCACCACTCGTAAATGAAAGCTAGTGATTTTCGTTGCTCATCTGTTGACAGCCACTCACCAAAGTTTCTGCCATTTTGGACGCTCAGATGTTATGTAATAGTCGTTTAAGTGAGTTGATGTGAGAGTTTTTATAAAAATGGACAAAATCGAGTATCGAGCTGTCATTAAATATTTGTTTTGAAAGGCAACACGTGTACGTAAATAAAAGATAAGTTGGATTCTGTGTATGAGGACTCCGCACCATCATTTACCAGAGTAAAGTTTTGGGCAGCTGAATTTAAACGTGGCTGTAAGAGCTTGGGAGACGATGAACGTGCGGGACATCCAAAAACCACAACTACCGACGAAAACATCGCCAGACTTCACCAAATGGTGCTATACGACCGCCGAATTCAGGTGAAAGAGATAGCAGAGGCTATGAACATGTCAAATAACGTGTATGTCACATATTAAATCAACATTTAGACATGAGAAAGCTCGTTGGGTGCCACGTTCACGTTAGACCAAAATTGTGTTCGAATGAACATTTTTAACGCTCTGTTGGTGCAGTTTAGGCGCAATAATCCGAGTTTTGGTGCCAAGAATTACTGTAGATGAAAGCTGGATACAGCATTATAAACCCGAAACAAAAATACAGCCCAAACTATGGACTGCAACGGAGAACCGGCTTAAAGAAAAATAAAAAAGCGAAAACTTTATTTCGGCTGAAAAAGTGATGGCAACTGTTTTTGGGATAGTCTTAGAGCTATTTAAATCGATTACCTTCAAAAAGGAAATACCATTACTGCAGTATAGTACGCATCATTACTTGACAAGCTGAAGGCAGAACTGCGGAAAAGCGGCTACATTTGCAGAAAAATGAAATTCTGTTTCACCAAGACAACGCATCGTCTCACACCTCAGCGGTTGCAATGGCGAAAATCCACGAATTACGGCTTGAACTACTCGACCATACGCCTTACTCACCAGATATAGCTCCAAGCGTGTTCTTTTTGCTCCCTCATCTGAAAATTGCACTCGGAGGGCAGAGATTTTCGAAAACTAAGAGGTAATCTTCGTGAACAATTATTTTGCAGAGAAAAACGCCGAGTACTTTTTGGACGGGTTTCAGAAATGGGAGCATCGCTGGGAGAAGTGTGTAGTGTTATAAGGAGTCTATGTTGAAAAATAAATTTTGAAAAAATGTCTTGAATCTGTATCAGTTCGGAAACTTTTCAAACCACCTATGTACATCAATTACAACTAATATTATATTTAAAATAAAAAACTGATATAGTACAGCAATCTCTGGCAGCAACTAACAAATTTCTCACACATTTTTGACAATATTCTTTTGACAAGAACTTCTGAGACTGCTATAACGAGAAACTTCTGACCAGGACCCTGATATCCACTGGCAGACAAAACCAAAATGAAGTTTTCGTTAGTCAACATTCTTCCATTAAATCGTACCATTGCCCGCCTCGGTAGCATAGACGGTAGAATGTCTACCTCACATTCAACAGGTCCCGAGTTCGAATCTCGATCAGGGTGAGCTACCTGGATAAGGTTTCTCCGGAGTTTTCCTTTATCCTAAAAGACCAATGTCGGGTAACTCTAAGCTCCATGGACCCTGGGCCCATTTGATTATCATTTTACCCATTCCATTCATCGTCCGATACGACTTAAAAGGTTAAAGGACGTAAATCACAAAAAAATGTCGTACTGACCAAATATTGGTCCACACTTATTGAACATGACAAGGAACCATTTATTTTGTTTTCCAAAATTAATACTTGAAACCTATAACTGATTCTAAATGCCCAGTAATTCCAGGAAACTATATATGAGTGCAAACGCAAGTTTAGAAATGGAGCTCAGGCTTCAGGATATTTGCCACTGTCGGCAACTGCAATGGATTTATTTGGTACACAAATCATGTAAGGCAAATATCATTATACCAGTAAATTTGTTACGCAAAACTTTTTCAATGTGAAGAATATTCAGTACCTGCACAATACTAGATTGTCATAGAAAATACTTATTCATTAAAATACATCACCTAACCTCATAAATACCGCTACTATCCTGGAAAGAAGCGTTTCTTGGTCAGTAGCTGAGGCATACACCTCCACTTTTGATGTGCCCCCACAAGAAGAAATTCAGAGACGTCAGTAAGGGGAGCAACACAGTCATGCAATTAAACCTCTTCCCATTAAGTGCTTGCAATATTGGCCATTTACTGTGTGATACACTTCAAGAGTATAAATGTAAATCTGGCCGTCTTACGTAATAGTGTGAATTAACTGGCTCAGTGCTCCTTAAAGTAAGTTTACATCCGAAGTGTTGTTTCTATCATTTCAAAATCTGCATTTATTCTGGACTGCTTCCTATACCTCAAGTTTTAGCAACGTTTTGTACCACCCTATAAATGAAAGGACGAGGTTAATGGCGATAATGTGCAAGTACTAACTGATTATATATCTGCACTATTCTAGGCTCAAAATTTAGGTATCAATGCAAATTTTGGTGATGTGTATATAAGGGCGCCCAACTGCTTGATGAAGGTCAACATTTCCAACATCTATTTACCTATATGGTAAAAGGATTCAGGTCCTCGTTTGCCGGCTTAAGTTCCCCGGCGACTGCCGGCAGTACAAGGAGGCTGTGTGCGGGTATGACTATAATTTAACTACCCAGTATTTTGAATTATGGAAAATAAGTACCTTGATGCTCACTTTCTTCTCGGGCAGCCAGCCAGGTGAAAAGATGATTAGATACCAACGTTTCGGGAGTGTAAATCTCTCCCATCATCAGGATATTTATAAAATGTTATAACCACAAATGAAATACTGATATAACACAACTATAAACAAAGACAAAACACTATCAAAATTCGCATTACTGAACAAAAGACTGTTTTCAGTAAATTAAATTCCAGGTCAGGAGATGGCGTGAGTATAGACAATTGTGTCAAAGAAACGTAACTACTTAACTTGATTATCAAGCTGTGTTGATCTTTGTTCCTTAATTCGACGGATTTACATTTTAGGCCGGTTTTCAAGAGGAGCTGAACTGAAATCCAGCATCACGATTAAGCATGCTGCTTTAAGAGGAAATCGCCAAAGCCTCTGCTCTCCCAGTAACTGTTGCATTTTGCCAAGATGGTCGTCTCCCGAAAGTTGGCTCTAGGGTCGTTATCAAAACAATGCTCCGCCAGCCCAGACTTCTCAGGTTGCATTAAACAAATGTTCCGTTCATGTTCGATTATTCTAGTAGCGATGGTCCTTTCGGTTTGTCCTATAGACGGTATCCCACATTCACAGGAAATGCGATACACTCCTGGAACTTGGAAGTCCAGTTTGTCTTTCACTGGTCTCAACCGGTGTTTAATCTTCGGAGGTGCCTTATGGATGGCCCTGATGTTGTATTTTGTGAGAATTCTGCTGATTCTGCCGGATAGATTGCCGGTAAACGGGATGCAAGGGTGTAGCGGTAGACTTATCTGACGCTTGCTGTATTACAGGTTTCCCTTTCCTAGCTTTGGTAATCGAGACTTCAACGTCATATTCGTAGTAGCCGTTTTGACGGAAATTGAGTCACAGGGGCTGTAATTCTTTTTTTATGTGGCTGGGATCAGAGATAGACAAAGCTCTGTGGGATAGTGTATTGAGAACTCCCAGTCGTTGAGACTTATGCTGGAAACAGCGAGCGTTCAGATAGAGATCGGTGTGTGTAGGCTTGCGGTGTATAGCATGCTCCAGTGTAGCGTTGCTGTTTCTTGAAACAAGAATGCCCAGGAATTAAAGATTTCCATCCTTCTACACTTCTGTGACGAACTGTATTTGAGGTCGAAGGCTGTTGAAATGTGCAAGAAAGCTAGGCAAAGTGTCTGATCCTTGTGGCCAAATTACAAAAGTTTTGTCCACGTATCTACAGAAATGAGTTGGTTTAAGTGGAGCTGTGGCAAGCATTTCATGTTCTAGGTGTTCCATATAGAAATTAGCTATAGCTGGTGACAAAGGGGAGCCCATTGCTACTCCGTCTACTTGTTGAAAGAAAGTATCACCAAACAAGAAGAAAGTGGACAACAGGGTATGTCGGAAGAGCTCTATGATATCAGCCGGAAAATGCTCCATCAGAAGTTAGATGGCTTCTTGAAGTGGTACTCTTGTAAATAGAGAAACCACGTCGAAGCTGACAAGAAGATCAGAAGAGCCAATGGTAATGTTCCTAGGTAACTGTGTGGAATTACTCACATGATGTGGGCTATCCCTTACCAGAGGTTGTAATAGATCAGCCAGGTGACGTGCCAGCCGATATGTAGGGCTGCAACTAGCGTTCACAATGGGGCGTAAAGGGACGTCCGGTTTGTGGATCTTCGGAAGTCCATACATTCTAGGAGGCCTGGAACCCGACGGTTCCAAAATCAAAAGTTACTTGGAACAATGTTTCTGGCGCTCAAGGAGGAACGCTTTTGAATTCTTTTCCAAATTTTATTCTTAGAAAACATGCATAAATTGTTTGGAAAAGTTTGGCACTATCCTGTATAAATTAAATAAAGGTAAAACTATATTGCGGAATACGTGGTTTAAGTGTATATTAAATATCCAACAGAAAATACGAAGGTGCATGTTTTTATTTACATTCACTTACTACTCTACTACTACTACTACTACTACTACTACTACTACTACTACTACTACTACTACTACTACTACTACTACTACTACTACTACTACTACTACTACTACTACTACTACTACTACGACGACGACGACGTGACGACTTATGAACACTGGTCGACAAAAGTTAACTTTTTTTCTTTCACAAGAATTAAAATAACAGATTCTAAAAGTATTTTTAGTGCTGAATTCAAATATAATTACAGTTTTTCCCCATCGGGCAGGAGTTTTGTGTGATATTCATTTGAATTTTTTATAATATTCCAAAAAATCCGTAACTAGCTATCTAATTCAAAATTATAACTACTGATTCTGACTTACCTAGAAAGTGGTAGATAGTGATTTTCGGGTATATTTTGCATCTGGAACGTCTCTCATTTTAGTCCAACAGTAGTCAGCCAGCATATTGGAACTCCATTTGGCTGGGTACCTCTTCTCTACTGTAGAAATTTGCTGATGAAAACGCTCACCGTGTTCATCGCTGACAGCTCCAAGGTTTTCGGTGAAGAAGTCCAAGTGAGAGTCCAAGAAGTGAATTTTTAAAGACATGTTGCATCCCATAGCTTTATTAGAATTCAGAAGATCAGCCACTATGTCACGATAGTTTTCTGCTTTATGGTTTCCAAGAAAATTACAACACTAACTTTTGAAAGACTGCCAGGCTGCTTTCTCCAGTGAATTTAACAGTCCCTCGAAATGTCCATCAGCCATTAATGATCGGATTTTTCGTCCTATAAAAACTCCTTCTTTCAATTTAGCATCACTGACTTTGGGGAATTTCGACTTCAAGTACAAGAATCCATCAGAAAATTTATCCATAGCATTGACGAAATTTTTCATAACTCCTAACTTAATATACAATGGAGGTAAAAATATTTTTTCAGGCTTCCCTAAAGGGACACATGCCACATTTTGCTGGCCAGGGATAACAGATTCACGTTTTGGCCATGACTTTCTAAGGTAGTGAGACTTCTTACCTCTGCTGTCCCACTCGCACAAAAAACAGCAAAATTTGGTGAACCCAAGTTACATACCAAGCAATAAACCAATGACCTTTAAATCACTGCAGATATTCCATTCATATTTTCCATATTCTATATCCTCTAAAACTAGTTTCATATTTTCATATGTCTATTTCATATCAGTGGCATGAGCTACCGGTTTTGATGGAAGTTTATTGCCAATATGTAGCAGCACAACCTTCAAACTTACTTTAGAGTAGTCTATGAAAAATCGCCACTCTTCTGGCCGGTGTTGAAGCCCAAGAGTTTCCATAACTGAACAAATATTATTAAAAAACACAATACCATTTTCTTCAGAGAAGTATACTTTGAAAACACTATGGCGGCTACGATAACTACTAATTCTTACATCTTTTTGGAGTAGATTCCACCCTTTGAGTCTGGAAGCTAAAACTTCCGCTTGCTGTTTAGACAGATTTAAATCGCGAATCAGGTCACTAAGGTCTTGCTGATTGGGAAAGTATGGTTCTGATGAACAGCTACTGGCTTCATATGTAAGATCATTTTTATTTTCGTCTGAATCATTTGGAGTTTCAGTCAGGTCAGAACCAGAGTTATCACTTAAGGTCGTTTCTGCATATACTGGTACGGGGAACTCTTCACTGTGTAAGACAGGTCTCAGTGCAGATTGCAAATTCGGATACTTAACTGTATATTTTGTTTTAGATGTGATTCCTTTAATATTAGTCAAACAAAAATAACAGTCAGTTTAATGATCCTTCGGTTCCCTCCAAATCATGGAAATTGCAAATGGCATATGATTTGTACCATATTTCCACCCAGTCAGCAGTCTAATACATGAAACACAGCATGCATTTGGGGCCCAGCTCTTATCAAAATCACCAACTTGACAGCCAAAGTAAAGTTTATAACACTTCTTTACAAGTGGGGTCAAATTTCGCCTCTGAGACTTGAAGGTCAGCTCACCACAAATATAGCGGAAGTTATCTGCATGATTTACACAATTTCTTGGCATGATGAAAAAATAAAGCACAGAAATACAACATGCATAACATACACAATACACTTCTAAACAGAAAGGAAGGAAATATTTCACTACTCAACAATCTCAGTCAGCTCAATACTGACACATCACAATGCCAAACAGGTCTGAACATGTCTAAACAACAACAATGAACAACAATGAACCTGCACAGTCATGTTTTATTGCGCTTCAGCATGACATTGCAAATAATTTCAATAATACAGCTTGAGTAAAATAAGCTACATGTGAGGTAACGGTTCCTATGACAGGTCAAAGAAAACGCTAAAATCATATTTTGAAAAGTAGCTTTTACAGGAAAACTATGCCTGATGGGAAAATTCTGACTACATATTTGAATTCAGGATGGAAAACGCCATTTGATTCACTATTCATATCTCTTGTGAGAAAAACCTTGTCGACCAGTGAATTAAGTAAGAACTAAAGTGATCTAGAACGTACAAGTTGAGACAGAATGAATAAAGCATCTTCACACACTAAATTCATCAACATTTTCTTCATATTTTTAACATATATGTCTGTACATTCCTATAAAATACTCGTATAAAATATTTTTGAAAGCCCTATGGGTAAGTTTGGATGCTCATAGGCTGAAATTGGAGTCTGTCATTAAAACGGAACTCTCTCTCATTGATACTGCATGTGGCATTCGTAGCGTTGTGTAATTGGGGCGAGTTTCAAGAGTAACGTTGTTCTCTAATTACTAGAGGATCAAGGGGAAGCAATTTAATTAATATTCGCATTTACGAGAAGGGCTTTGCATTTGGATGTGCAGGATAGGTTGCCTAAAACAGCAGGCGTTTTGTAAAGACATTCCGTAGAAAAGTGCACTCATTCTTTTGCTATAATTATTGTTCAAAGGGCTTTAAAATTAATCTGAGTTTGTAGTAATGTGCATATAAATAGAACAATATTTAATTCCGGTATTCTGTAACAGCACATATAAACATATATTTTTACCCCACCTCTGTGACCGCCTTACATTCAAGAGGCCCCGAATTCGAATCTTGTCCTTGGTGAGTTATCTGGATAAGCTTTTTCTGGGGTTTTCCCCTTCTATGCACCATAAGTGTCGGAGAGATCTGATCTTTATGAACTCTGGGCTCATTAGAGCATCATTTCATCCATTTCATTCATCATACGGTGTGACTTAACGTTGGAGGACAGTAAAAAAGGCACATATGAGGTTTCGTAATGTTTTAATTATAACCCTTTAAAAATATGATAGAGAGTTTGTATAGATATGTACATTTTAACTCTTCTCTAAGTAGTCACATCCAGATTTACACGCTTTTCTCGGCGTTTCTTGACCTTGCGAATATCTAGATTGTAGAAGTCTGCAGAAGTTCACTTGTTGCGAGATCGGGCGAATAAGGCGGATGCCGTAAGTTCTCAAAGCTGCATTCAGTTGTTTTGTCAACTGCAACTTGAGATGAATGTGAGGGTCCATGGACTTAGAATTACCCGACATTTGTCTTTTAGGATAAGGGAAAACCCCGGAAAGAAACCGTATCCTGGTAACTCACCCTGACCGAGATTCAAACTTGGGACCTCTTGTCTTGATATGTCATGCTGTTTGCTTTTCGAAAGAGGTTAGCAAACCTTTTTGTAATTTACGCCTTCCAACATTAAGTCATATCGGACGGTGAATGAATTGGGTGAAATGATGCTGAAATGAGTCCCGGGTTCATGGAACTTAGAGTTACCCGAAATTCGTCTTGAAGGATAAGGGAAAAAAACCGGAAAGAGCCTAATACAGGTAACTCACCCTGACCGAGATTCGGATTCGGGACCTCTTGAACATGAGGCAGACATGCTACCACCATGCTACCGAGGTTAGCTGGAACCCGCCGTGCGGACAACTAAGACATGTACAGTTCGTCATGAATAATTTTCCACACACTACCACAACTAAGATGTGTCTCATTCATGATCATTTGGATGGTTGTTCGTTTGTATTCCAATACTAAACACTCCACTTTCTTCACTGTGACACCATCGTCTGTCATTGATGGTCTACCAGCTCTTGGTTCATCTTACAGGGACATGTGACCAGTTTAAAAATTCCTGTTCTACCTCACCATAGTGTCATACGATGGGAAATGCTTCCATAACCAGCGATCGTCTCTTGGATTTCACGGACGGTTTTGCCCTTCAAATGCAGGAACTCGATCACACTTCGGGCCTCAATTTTCTCCATCTTTCACCTCAGTCACTTCTGGCACTCACCGTAAATCACACTGGTACACACGAGAATATTATTAGACAAACATTATTCTGACAAGCTTTCAATTTCCGGTTAGAACTATCAACTTTCTATACGAAGTTTGAGCTTCTATTGCAACCAAATCACATAAAATATTTGTTCTTTAGTATGCCATATGCTGGCTTAGATTTTGAATTGGAAGTGAAAAAATAGAAATAATTAATTTTGAGAAAACAATATAAAATCCTAATTTTTTTCTTCTTTTAAGTATTAGGCCCTGGAGATTTCCGATATAATATTTCAATTGCCATATCACATTTCATTGATGCATTTGAATGAAAATGACGCAAGCAGTGCCGATGTTTTAACCATTTGTTCTCATATTGTGTGTGATGAATTGCATTTTTTGGTTGTAATTATTAATTTTCTGTTATGTTAATGATCCCATTTGGTATGTCCTATAGTATATTTTAAATTTAACTTTAATATGGTAACGTTGCATTGACCTTTATTTCTTAGTGTCGGTGCATCACTGTCGTCGCAGTACAATCATTGCCCTTAATTTTAACGGGAATTAATAACATAATGTTGAATGCAGTCATTTGCATTTCTGTTATTTTCCAAACACTGGCAATGCTAGAGAGAGAGATAGGAGTAAAGAGCACAAGCCAGTGGATTGTGAGCATTATTAGTGCTCCGTTGATGATTCATTTTTGAGGTTACAAGATGAGGCGTTTATTCACCTTCCCTGGCAAATTATGACTGAAAAGTTAACATTTTGCCTAATGTGACAGATGTGAAGCAATACAGCCAGAAGATGAAGAAAAAATCTCAAATCAAGGTCAAAAAAATTCCATATTTCTCTGCTGTGCTGTGCAACCCATTTTGCCAAGGTTCCTTTCTCCTCTCCCTTTGAAGAGATGGAAGAACAGGAGCCTCTCCACATCACCAGAAAACATTTTCGACGACGAGCACGTTTAGGAAGAGCATCGACATAACGCAGGCTTAACCGCACGTTGAAAGGGCTCGTCTTGGATTTTCAGTTTTGCTTCTCGTTACCTCAAAAGCTTAAGCTCTTTCTTGTAAGTACGAGGACTGTCCAATAAATAATGAAAATAATCTTTACGGTCATAATTTTTCGCACTAAAGTTCAATCTTATTATATTCTGTTACCTTACGTGCCATAGTAGCTTCATTGTTTGTACTCCTGATTCCCGCCTGTAAGAACCGGGCAAGTTAAGTATCGCCTACCACTGCAACGGAGGTAACATGCAGTTAAAGTTGATGTAAGAGGAAGATCTTAAGTTTCTTTCAAACTTAATCACTGCTGATGAAACTTGGCTACAGCATTTTGATCCTGAGAGCAAACAGCAAAGCTCAATATGGAAATCTCCTTCATCACCAACCCCCTAAAACGGCAAAAGTAGTTACTACTGCTGGGAAAGTTATGGTCATCTCATTCTTTGATATTTATGGGTTTATCGGTATGTTGTACCTGCACACACATCAGTAACTGGACAATACTGCAGGGATGTCCTGAAAACATTGCAAGTCCATATTTTAGTGGTTTAAGTCCATGTATACACAGTGGAGTGATCTTTATCCTGATATTCCTTGATCCTGTAATTTCAATATTTTGAAATAGACTAAAAATTTAGCGATACATCCAAATTGCAAATAAAATCTCAGAAGTATTATTGAAAAGGAATATTTACAGTTACTCTGTGGTTCTTCTAATTAAATAACTTTAGTTCTAAATCGGATTTCACTGAATCTAAATCGAGATATTATATGAAACAAAGTTTTCCACAGAACGAAGTATTACTGAATAAGCTATACTTACGCCAGTACTACGATATAGGTTTTATTTGTGTCATCTGGCACAGAATTCTTCTGTAATAAATCTGAATAGAAGAATGGGAATCTGGATATTTAAATAGAAACTGAAAGGATTTTTCCTCTAAATACTTGCTTAGAGCCAACACGTCTTGCATAATGTCTCAAATAAGATTTCCTCTGAATCGTAATTTTCACGGCGTGCTACGTTTGTATATGTACCTCTCATAGTTCACTCAATTCCAACCTGGGCCACAATGTTTGTACTTAGGATTCCGGTGTACAATAGCATATTGAACTTTGCACAGAGTGAAACCAGGTCAGAGCAAGTGTAAACATTTCAGCTTTGGAGACCTTCGCTAGTTTAGTAGCACATGAGAGGTTTGAGCATTATTTTTCACTTTTTGCTCAAACTTTAAGATTTGCGACCTTTCAAAATTCCAGGTAAACACGGACCTATCTGTGTAGAAAGAAAACTGAATGCCATAATTCTGTACGAGGAATGGGAGATGATTTCTTTTCTGAACAGTTCAACTTTATTTCATTCCATCCTGGCTTAAACGTTAAAAATACTTCCGCTTGTGGACGGCTATTACTCCAGATTAGATAATTCGTTATTCAAATACCAGTAACATAAAATCTAGTGTTTAAAATGTGGGGTTATCGAACTACATTTGTGTTCACGTTTGTAAGTATATACACCTAACAGCAAGTGTATATTCTTAATGTTTGGCCAATCAATTACGTAGGAGATATATGTCATTGTCCGAGGTTTCTAATTAATATCTAGCTTGAACATTCAGTTTATTCATAGCTGACATTTGCCTATAGTTTTTTCTATCTATTTGTGATTAAATATCTATATAAATGCGTTTAATACGTTAATTCTTGATATAAAATTTTCACACGAATGTCTCGGTTAATGTTGGATGGTCCAAACACTTTTCTTGTACCCTGCAAACAGCTAAATTGCAAGCTATTATCGTTTCTCCTAAGAAACTAAATGATATGAGGCACTAAATTACGAATCGTGTAGAAAGCGAAAATGGTTTGCTGCAGCCATATGAATTATAATATCTTCATTATTTTGATATGTGGTTAACAACATGACCCAAATGGCAGCCTTGGCCTTCGGGGTAACTTCGCCCCACCGTGTAATATCTGGGCCCATTTCTCAGGTAGAGGCACCCAGAGGGCGGTGTCTATTACCTCCAATGATAGGTGACTGTGCAGATGACGGTGAGGCAAGAGGATCTACAGATTATACCGTGGACTCCGAACTACGTTGGGCATAGGGAACACTTCACATGTGCTAGACAGAGTTGAAGGCCGACTTAAAATCGCAACCCCAGAGCCGGGAATCGTACTAGGGAACATTTGCACGGGAGCCGTGAACCACTGCGCTACTCCGGCACCCTTATGTTGATATGCATATGTATATATTTCATAATTGTTGGAAATCATACTCTAACTGTATTCTAGATGCAATGCTACATGCCACATTGTATCGGGAATTCTGCGCTACCTTACAGGAAAAGGTCATAATTAGGACTAAACATTAGCAAAATTTTCAGGGAAAATTTTGATCTACATAGAGTATTACCACTATTATTAGTTAAGGCATAGATTATGGTTCCAAGCCATGTGGTTTCTTTTATCTAAGAAACATATGCATATTTATTTTCTTAAAGCTCACGTTCTGCAGACTCCTCTAAAAGTGGCATTTTATTTTTCAAATAAATGTTTCCGTTTCCCCAATATGTGGCTAAATTAAATATTACTATATGACAGTGAATCTTAGGTACTTATAGGAGAGAAACAGAAGACCGCAAGAGTTACTTGTGACACTTTTAAGCATACACTTTAGTGCTCAATAAAGCTTATGTTGGTACCACAAACGCATATCATAAATAGGAAACAGAATAATAGAAAACTTAATGAACAGTCAATGTTTTATTTTATAATGAATATCTGGTATTTCCGATTTGAATACGTAAGAGTGCATTTTAGGTGGTGTAGAAGATAAATGTACCAACTATATTTTTAAACATTTTGATGCATTCATATGAGTTTTACTATAGTTGACCCATCACCCTCTGCACTGCTGACCCTAATTGTAGTATATTTAAGCCTAACCTGTCCAAATTTTGTAGCCTGGTTGCAATATTTAGACAAAATAAGTCTATTAACT